>OMLF01027497.1:0-10552 GCA_900302615.1 Holocentrus rufus
TCTTTCCTCCAACACCTCCATCACTGCCACACTTTCACAGTCCCTTCCCACCATGCCTGCTGCTGTTAGTTTCTCGCCCGCTCCCCCTCTCTCAGGCCCTCCCACACTTCACCTCCCCTCCCTGACCGCTGTTAGATCTCCAAGGGAGGGATTGCCGGCAAACTCCTCTTCATCCATATGGAGGCCTTGGTTTTGAAGTGGAACAGCCTGGAAAGCTTATGTTGCTGGTTACATTCAGGCTTTGCTCAAGTGGGTGTAGATAAACAAGGACAGTGAGCCACCTAGTGGACATTAATTGTAATGGCTGAGTAAAGGGATGGTGTCTCAAAGTGGCCAAGATAACTTAGTGATTGTTATTTATCATGCAATATAATGAATACCTAGCCTTTATAAAACCCTGTTGGTGTTCATGCATGAATTGTACAGTGTAAATAATATCAAAATTGTCTATATTTTCTATTTCTCTCGTAAATAAAACATGTCAAACTGATTACCTCTCATTTAAATTTTTCATTTCAAATGTCATCTATCTATCTATCTATCTATCTATCTATCAATCATGCACCATGTTTAAGTTGTATGTTTTCAGTCACTCAGGTTTCAGTCACTTATCAGTCTTTAAACGTTTGCAAAAATGTCTCTACTTCCTAATTTACCAAATCTTGTCAGTTGTGAACAGAATTTCTTGTACAAAAACAATATGTACTCTTGTAGGAAGAGTGCAGAAGAGTTAGCTCTTCTTTCACTTCTGGATTTTGAAGCCATAACTTGCCATAACGTGAGGGCCTCCAATCTAAAAATAAAATGAAGTAAAATAAATTGAGATATTTGAGATACTTTGAGGCAACTCAGGGTTTCTTGTGTGCATGTAAACGTAATCAGTCTCTTGTATGGAAAAGTTGGCTGGTCATTTCACTCCCGGTTACAAGGGACCAGTGCATTATTGCCCCAATATATAGTTTTATTCATTGGTCCGAGTTGAGGCTTATTGTACCCACATGCATACATGACAGTATCATGGCAGAAGTGTTCACTCAGTGGTTGAGGATCTTAGTCTGTTGATTAAAAAAGAAAAAACAAACAAAAAAAAACAAACAAAAAAAAACAACAACAAATTTAATGACAGTTGATCTGAGCATTTGAAAGTACACATAATAATTGTTTATATTAATGGAAATCACCAACTCAGTGCAGACAGAATTATGCATGCAGAAGTGATGCGATCATATACAGGTAGTTGGTAAGGTAGTTTGGTCACATGCAACAATATCCACTGTATGCATGCATTCATAGTGAGGTGAGAGTTTATTCTTGACTCCTGACAAACACAGTACACAGGTGAGAAAACTCCCACATGCCGAGCTTAACTGTTGACATTGTTTTTCTTTTTTCTCTGAGCTAAATTTGAATCCCATTAAACCAGTAGAACATCATAGGCATCTCATCCTTTTCTTGAGCTCCTTAATGACCAAACAGATTTTTAATTTGCTGAACATGAGGATGAATTGAAAAGTGCAGGCCTGCTCAGTGTGAACTGGTTTGAGAGGGTTTAGTCATCATTTAACTTCTGATCAACAGAGGGCACCATTGACACAGCTTAGTCCTTGGGCAGCGACAGCGATCTCCATCCTCTCCTGACCTCTCACAATGAGGATAATAAAAGGGGCTGTCAGTCGGGCTAAATAGAGGATGTCATTGTTTCTAGCTATTCCATCAACGATAAGCCCAAGATGCATGAGTCCCCAGATCATCATTCTTTTCTCTCTCATTCTGTCTCTCAGCCTCAGATAAATGCTCAACCCACTCTTTATCTGCTGATCAAATCTCTAT
Source organism: Holocentrus rufus (assembly GCA_900302615.1). Taxonomy (NCBI): domain Eukaryota; kingdom Metazoa; phylum Chordata; class Actinopteri; order Holocentriformes; family Holocentridae; genus Holocentrus; species Holocentrus rufus. The sequence continues at coordinate 1,831 of OMLF01027497.1, forward strand.
TACAAGCTCTGAATATTTTCTGCAGCGAGGCACTGAGGGATTTGGCTTGAGAAAACAGAATTTATCACATGATAGAACATGTCTTTGGATAATGGTTATTTTTTTTTTCTCCCCCCTCTTTGCTCCTCCGTTGCTCTGAAGAAGCTCTCTCTGTGCTAGTACCATTAGTTTGGAGGTGGCCATTGTTCATTGTCAGAGAAATGAGAGGGCAGGCACATCATTTGGAGTCTGATTCTCCACACTGTCGCTCTGTGGGTTTTGATCATTCTGCGGAGGCATATGTAAGGAGGAAAGGTCACACAGGCAGCGGAGGACATTTGCCGCGGCACAGCACATAATTAAAAGGGAGAGAGATCACCTCTTGGAGAGACGTGACAATGGTTGAAAACCCCCTAGCATTTTCTCAGGGCATGCTGATTAGAGCTGATCCTGTTACCCTCTTTAATCATTGTTTTGTTTGCCCATGAATGTGCCCTATGCATTCCTGATTTGTCCAAAACAGGCAGGGAGAAAACTCCAGAAGAAATAATGTGGAGATGTCACGGGTTTGTCATGGTTTACAGGCCGCTGAGGATCTGTGAATTCCTTCATGTTGGCACGTTTCAAAACCTCAATGTTGAGACAGGACCGGTGTCAAACATTTTCATCGCACATGTGCACACTTGTACACACTGAAAGTATACACACTAAACAGTGAGAGCCGCACACTGTACTTTGCTGGTATGTGGTTCAGCAACTCCACGGGACAGGTGCTTATCATGAGTGTCCCTGAAACAGCCAGACAGACTTTTTTGAACGGCAAGGCTCCAGTTCTGCTAAAGGTTTTCGGGGCTGGGTGTGACATATTCTGTCATATCTATTTTGGATTCACCTAACTAAACACCCCTGATATAGCCCGATTCAGTGGCTCTTATTATGTAAACCAGTCCTCGATAGATCTGCATTAATAATTCAAAATTCCCTGTGAGGTTTGCCAAGTCTGGATTTAATTGAACTGACGTTTCCGCTTTCTCTTCCTCATTCCACTTGCACAGATCAGTTCGTATTTAAGTCCAGTAGCAGAGGATTATCTTTCTCTCGGAGAATAGCTAACTTCTAGTGCCAGCGTTTAAATAAAAGACCTGAGTGTGCTATTGTGGGACCACTTCAGACTGAGAGACAGTGTGGACACTTTGGATTAGCCGCATTGTTTACCCAGTTCTCGATCAAGGGTAATGGCCCCCGGGCTAAATTACAACTCAGAGAGCATAAGAAGCCACCCTTTCTCTGTCTCTTCTCATATTGACAAAAACTAAGCCAAGTGATTATGATTTACATGCTTGAATAGGAGGTTGAGAATATGTTATGGAATAACTGCAGAGTACGCGTTTAATGGCACTGTCAGCATTATCTTTAAAAAAAAATAGGGGTGCCATTTCTGTGATATTGAAATAGGGTAGTTTCTTGTAATTGTCCAATCTAAGAATTACTGAGATTAACAGTTTATTGTCTATTACCTTGTCTAGTTCTGTAGGATGCACTTTGCATTCTTTTAGTCTTACACGGATTTAGAACTAGGCTAAATCTTGGACGACAGCCCATGGACTCTCTGCTCTTTATGTGTCAGACTGCTGCAGACCCAGTCGGCAGTCAGCATCCCTGCACTGCAAGAAGGACTCCTCTCTCAGATCACATGTCAATACTCAAGAATGTAGATCTGTCACTACCCACAACTAAATATCATTTTTCCTCTCTTTCATTTCTTTTTTTTCCCCCCTCTCTCTCTCTCTTTCCCTTTGCGAGGTTCTTTGAAGTAAATAGTGAAAGGATCCCCGACTGTAGCAAATTACCTGAGGACTGAAACATTTTTGACATAAGTCCTGAGAGACGAGGGCGAGCCACTTTTCCTGGCGGCCCCTTTGGCGTTTTTAATCTGGGGCTGCGGGAGACAGCGGCGATGACAGAATGATGGGACAGCTGGACATGTTTCCAGGGCCGCAGCAACGGGCCGGGCAAACCCACGAGAAGGGCCACTGCAGACGTCTCAGCACAGAGCCAACGGCAGCAGGCGGTCTTACCTAAACTCAACGGAGCAGAGCAATATGGAGCGTGACAAGTATCCACAGGAGACGTCCACTTCTGCCATTTGCCTTGTCAGCATGAATCTCTAATCACGCAGTTAGGGAACGAAACAGTGATGGATTGTGCTGATCTTATCTTGAATATTCATCAGGCAATCAGACAAGGATTTTATTAGGTTTTGCAACATTTTGAGGAATCCATGACCATGTTATACAATGTTCGTCTGTTTTTTTTTTACTTGATTTAACATCTGAACTTGAACGAAACGCTCAATATTGCTCTGAACAAAGCAAACAAAGGAAAAGACGGGAAAATGAGAGGTCATTAAATTCCACTCTTTGGTGGACAGGGATATCAGAGCATCACGAGAACGGCCCAGGAGCTGCATTGTCGTGGCAACATGTTTAAAGCAGACAGGAAGTAACTTGAGCCAAACAGGAGGGAATCGAATCAGGCATCGGTAGCTTGTTTTTCAGGGCACGACAATTATATTTGACATAAGGCGCTTTTCACTCATGCATCAGTGCTCTCCTCTTTCAGGGGCGGCTATCACATAGGTCCAGTGGTTTGCCTTTCTTCCTCTCAATTTTACAAAGTCATTTGCTGCAGATGATGAACAATGGCTGCCTTTTCAGAGATCCTATAACCTTTTTTTCCCGAGGAACTTCCAATGCCCCGCTGCAATCAAGTATACAAGAGCATCTTGTCAGTCACTTGGCTTGTGCCATCCAAATTGTAATTCCCCCTGGACTTCAAAGAGATGCTGTTAGATTTATCACACAATTAATTGTCATCATGATCAAACCTGAAACTGAGCCTCTAATGGCTAATGTGCATCATTATACTGCCAGAGGTAAAAACCCAGCTTATACTCTTAATTTCTTGTACAGCCAATGATTTCATTTGGATTTGACAAAATTCTCATGAAAGTATCAGGAATTGATCCAATCCGGACTCTCTGCCAGCGTTTTCATGTGGTTTGTGTTTAGGCTGTGAAGCTGTCTGCATCTTGTCTGGGAACATGTAACGTCCACAGCCCTTGTGACCCTGTTTTCCCTGCCCCCATGGGTGGGCTTTGACCCTGCTAGCCTGCAGCCACCGCAGGTTACAGCTCTTTTTCTGAAACGCTTGTAATCCCGGGGATGTACTTCGGTACACTTTGTGCTCTCTGCTCCTCTCTGAAAATCAGGAAGAACTTAGCAGGTCACAGGTCAACCTGCAAAACAGAAGCTGCCGATAAAAATAGCAAGTGAATCATAGGTCGTCTAAAAATACCAGGTCTTGTCTATTCTCATTTAGTGAACGCTTTATTTGCAGGCAACCTTTTGGGAGCGTTTGACATTTGTCCTGATGTGACCAGAGAGGAGAGTAAGAGGCTGTTTGTTCACAACATGAGAAAAAAGGGCTTGATGATGTAGATGTCTCTTTCCTCGCAGGTAACCTCATACTGCTGAGAAAATGTCAGAGTGCAGGACAAAGAGAGTGTGGACACAGACTCTTTGGGCCCTTAAGGGGCCCCACACACTGACAAATAGAGCAGCCTGTCCTTATCTCTGCTATGGAAGAATTCCACACATGCTGGGGACTTCAGCTTTTGAAGCTGGGATTTTCAAATGATGCACAGCACACAGAGAAATCTAAAACTCTCCATCATCTTAACAATTTTATTTCTTGATTATAGATCAATTTGCAGCCCTTGTGCTCTGTTTAACAATGAAATGAATGAATGAATGGATGAAAATAGGGTGACAAAAGAGCACAAATATATCCGAACACAATACTACAAATACATAATGTATATTTTAGTCTGTTCAACAATCAAAAATCTGTAATCTGAAAGTCCTCCCCATAAATTAACAGTAAAAGGTGAAAGGCACAGCATTATTACACGATGTACCTTTTGAATTGAACATAAGCTATGAATGAATGACAAAACATAATCAAGCCATCATTCATGCTATTTATAGTCTACTCACTCAGGCATTACCAGCATGGAAAAAATGTGCTATTTTATTGTGGAGTCACAAGTTGACACCACAATGGCAGTATTGTTGCAGATGAGCAAAGGGTACATGTACTTTGATATTGTAGTTTCTGGCGGGGAGCTGGGGTTTCCCGATGTAGCACAAGTGCCTCCATGCAGGAACAAGCTCCGAACAAGAGTTACAGTAAAAGAGGAAATTACATGCCTTTGCCGTGCCAAATACCTGCACCGTTCACTGTGCTGTTGGAGTTACTGCTTGTTATTAGCAGCAGCTCGAGGGGTTCGGTGGTCTTGCACCGGTCAGCGGCTGACCCGACGCGGCCTGCTCTCGTTTTCTCAAATTACTACACAGGAAAAGCTCTGCAGGCCTCTCATTTTACTCTCCTTATAGGGAGTATATGCTTTTTGCCCCATCTTGTCTTGTCTTGACTGTTTTTGTCATGCTTCATCTAAGTTTCAACACTTATGCCGGTTTAATATGGAGAGTAACCAACCAGAGGAATTTGGGTTAAACATGAGAAGTCGCTGCGATAAAACCTCCATCAAAAGACGGTTGATTGACGATGGCTGTGCTTCATTAAAATGACGAGAATACAAGGAAATACAAGGTGAGAGTTTTATTTTAGACGGATTTGCTCCCCTTTTTTCCTCCTCTCTTCTCCTCCTTGATAGCGCTCTCACTGAAGTCAGGACAGCAGGAGCAGGAAGGCAGGGTCAGACACGAACTCCCGTGCACCCACTCACCTCCCTGCTGCCTGCGATACACATCTCCTGCCGATGTGGGAAGATCATGGCACAACCTGAAGGGTTTGGGCCTTGAGAATGGAGGCGAGATAGCACGGTCTCTGTGTGGGATATAATATTTTCTGAGATGGAGGCAAAGCTCCCAAGTTCACATCACCGTCATGGAGACACTGACACAGAAAAGTTAAGGGTCCTGCTTTCATTATTGTGGTTCATTTCTGGCACGTGGTACTATGCCCACATTTTCAGCAACGTACACCAACATGGCTCAAAGAATAGTTTGCAATCAGCTATGAATGTTTGTTTTCTGTCGGTCATTGTTTTCTCAGTCCCCATGCAGACAGCCTTACACGCATTCTTTCAAAACTCGTATTGTGTGGAAACATTTGACAGACGGACACCCTGTCTCACGAGAAGTGTTGCGTGAGACGGGGTGTGTCGCTATCAGAAGCTCTCTCTCTCTCCCTCTCTTTTATCCGGCTTTGTATTTGCAGGCTCTTCTTAAAACACAGATAGCTCCTCTTGAATAAGACCAGACTTATCTCGTGTCATTCAGGCTCCCCCCTTTTTTTCACTGTGGTCTAAAATGAGCGGACCACCAACCTCTCATCTCCCCCCGAGGAGTAAAGGCAGGGAGATAGTGCTCATCTCACTGTGCTGAAACAGATGAAACTCTGCTCAGAGCTAGGGGAGCTGGTGGTACTTTGTCTGGTCCATCTAGATGGGTTTGATAGTGCGTCACGATAAGTAACATGAAAGTACCCTGTCATCAGCTTTTTTCTTCCCTCCTTTTCTGCCCTGCAACATCCCAGCAGGGTGAACAGAATGGAGAAAGTACTTCTGTATGATTCTGCTTTCTGCAAAATTGAAAGATGGGTTCAAATGCACCAAAAAAAAAGAGATTTTAGATTGTTTGGCAGGCCTCTGCCCCCATAATTATCTACCTCATTGGCTCCGCTGTTCTCTTATCCATCATATTCATTTACTTGTGCCCATTCTTCATTACATGGTCTCTGGACAACTCAAAGCTCGGGGCTATCAGTAATGTTACATTATTGATCTGATGCCCTGTCAGATCATGACTGATTTCAGGAGGCCGAGAGTTTCAGTGCCAGGCAGGCCGTGATTTGTGGCTTGCAGCGAGTTCCTGAGCTGCAGCACCAAGACAGCAAAGCACAGATTTATACCCTCCAACTTTACCACTTTAATACACCTTGAACTCTGATTTTCCCTTAAATTTCCACATAAGTAGCTTCAATTTTTTTCCATCTTGTACGACAATGTCACATATTAACTCTGTATCAGCTGGCTGCAACACTTCACTGAAGCTCCATCACACTTATATTGAGAGAAATATTCAAACCCAAGATGCCACTGTGCTATAACATCAAATTGAAAAAAATCTAGATGTCTTGTGCATCATTTCATACACATTTCCCTGTAATCCTGCAGGACATATTTGGTATCTTTGGACACCTTAGGATCCTTACAAGAATTTCTGAATGCATTTGTAATATTGAGCCCCCTGAGATTTAAACAGCATTTCTTCAAAGTTGGCTAATATTATATAATCTGACTAGAACAGCAGTGTGATTCCTGTCAGACTGAGAGGGCTTTTTCTGAACAGACAGCATGTTATTTACTCCCTCAGTGGTCCCTTTCAATAAATCAATCTTTTGTTTGGGCCAGTAAGTCTTAACATTGTTCATTTCAGGTGTACCAACCATAGCGGATAATGGAACACAATATGGGCTTCTTAGTGCCGCGTCTGCTCACTTTCCTCAGGAGCCGGGCACAAATGTTTCCTTTTGGCTGCCGCTCCAATATTTGACTTTTCACTGGTGGATGCTGACCATCGACAGCATCAATGTCCTTTGTGTTCACAGTTCTTATAGATGTTTCTATTAATAAAAATGTCTTTTTCAAACAAGTGCATAATCAGAACTGTACTATTCTGCACAGTTTCTTTGATATTTGCACATGCATTTGCTACAGAACATGAAGATAACATTCCAGCTCACAGAATAACAGCTTGCTTGTTGACACTGCAGGAGCTAAATGAATGAATGCTCTGCTCACATTTTAACATGGTCCTATCTCTGTTGCTATGATTACACACAGTATCTTTATGGGTCAGCCTGAAAGAATGAGGGGGTCCCAGTGAAAATAAACATTAGCTGCGAGATGTATTACGCCAGATTGTAAAACATCCACCAATGACAACATAAACCCTCACCTATCTTCCTTCAGGGCTTGGGATTGTAGCTACTATTGTGATTGGTCACCACAGGTGAGGCATGTTGGAGAAGCGGCATGCCTTTCTCCTCCCAGAAAACTGTCTTTGTTTGCCTCTGACAGGGGGAATGTATGGCTAAGCATCTATGTGGCACTTTGAGCACTCAAAATGAGTCCCCTGTATTTTCCTAATGTGCACAGAGAAGCGCTTTGATCTGCCCGAGCAGGAGGGTGTAAACTATCTGAGACGAGGGGCTGCAGCTTCACGTCTTTTAAAAGTAAACTCTTTCAAACCACACCAAAGTTGTAATTTTTTTTCTGGTCTGGATGACATCTATTATTTGTTTTGAGGTACATCTCATAAAAAAAACATAATTTAATACAGCTTCATCATTGTTTCTGCATGCAGATAAAAGAAAAATGAAACTTCTGTTTTTAAAAATGACAAAGCAGATCCTGAAGCATAATGTCAGCCAAAACTGCAGCTTCCCTCCAGTGCTTCGGACCTTTGGTGTGACATTTGATGCAAATCTTTCCCTTGAATCTTATTTTAGGAATATGAGTACATTTCTTTCTTCTTTTCCCAATCAAACAGTGCAGTGTCTATCCAGTTTATGAGAACTGCGTTTCCAGTTTCATAACACGGGGAGGATGACCTGGCTAGCTGGCAACAGGTTTCTGATCACCTCACTGATAAGTATGAATCCAATAAAAACACACCTGCTTCGGGGTGGTGGAGAACCAGAGCCAAATAGAGTGAATAACGTGAGCTGGATATAGTGTGTAGAAGTAAATGTTTCCCCTCTCAAACACTGGAACATTTAAATGCCTCCCTGTGCCATTTAGGAGAGTCCGGAGGCTTTGAAGTATAATTTCAGTCTACTGAACCAGATAATGCTGGCATCCTCTTGGTCAAGGCCTGAGAAACTGGGAAGAACAGGAGTAACTCTAGAATGCTTGAATATGATATTTCCTGTGAGTTCAACTACTCTATTCTTGGCCAGATCTGTGTGACGATTAGTTACTGGGATGTGGAAAGGTATGCATGCACGCCTTATTAGCAGGCAGGAGCTTAGGCCAAGGTCGTACAAAAAAAGTGTCCAACAACTAATAATATATGTGTATTTTTTTATACCATTTGCTAAATGGTGATAAGTATGTTTTCTGAAATTAGTGGAGGGATCAGTTCTCACTTAATGCCACTTTGCAGGTTAAACTATTGCCATTTTAATTCCTCACAGAGGCTTCTGTTTCTTCATCAGAGGGATTTCAGAGATTTGTGCACAGCCCACAGTCCTGCAGGGGAAATCACTTGCAGAACAAATTCATTAATTCTCAAAGCATGGGTGAAAACCGTCCCCGAAATTTGAAATAACTAATTATTTATGAAGTTCCAGCAAAATTACCAGCCTTGACAAATTTCCGTGCTCTCAGTGAAAGCCTGCTTTTCTAATGGTAGATTTTTATTCCTAACTGGGACTAAATCCATTAACTGTGCATCTGCCCGAAGACAGCAACATCATTTCAGTGGTGGCGAATCGTGACGCCTAATTATTATTAATCCCTCTTCTAATTGCCATCTGTGTCTTGCATGTTAACAGTCCAATCTAACACAAGTACATTATTTATTTTCGGATCTAATTTAAGTTTGTCAAATGTTTCTGTGTTTGCGTCGACATGCGGTACATGACAAAAAAA
>OMLF01027497.1:15494-28207 GCA_900302615.1 Holocentrus rufus
GGTGGAAAAGTGGATGAATGGGATGGATGACATCAGGAATGAACCCCCCACCCCCTCCTCACCACCCGGACTGCAGTGCAGTTTTTTTTTCTCCAGAAAATCACCCTGGACTTGAACCTTTCACGGATAACAGCCCAAAAATATCAAGTGGATAACGCTATACTTACACTTCTGATGTAATCCCTCTAAACACACATGCAGCTCATAATTTGTGCGCACGGCAATTTACTTGGGAATAAACAAACAACAAAGAGCCTGAAATCAATAGTTGCGGGATTCAAATGACACAAAGCTGCAGACAGCATCCCTCAGCAAACACACTCTTAGAAGTGGCCACGGCTTTAGAGCAACAGGTGAGCTCTCGGCTCCTCCCCTGTCTTCCACAGCCCGGCCTTCTAAATATAGAAATTATGCTCTCTGATAATTGGGGGCAGACAACAAAGGCAGCCATATTTCCACCCTGCTGCCGCTAACTTACCTCCTGTATCCCCAGCTGACAAACAGGAGGGCTGAGATCAGAGTGTGAGAGCTTGAGTGCTGAGGGAACACCTGCGCTGTCTGACTGGACCGCGAGGAGAGACGGGGAAAATCACTGACTTCCACACCTGCCTGTGGACCAACACAACACACACACACACAGAAAGACATGCACGCACGCACACACTTGATTGGGTTTCCTCGAGAGCCCTTTAAGGCCGCTGCTGAGGAGGTGATGAAAGTCAGGGAGCATCCATTAAGCGTGTGAGACAGCCTCCAGAGTGGGTGCGGATGAGGGGTTTAAGTGTTTTTCAGCGAGGAGCCGCAGACCACCTGGTGGAGGCGGAGTAGGGGAACAAAAGCATCTGTCTAAGGCCAGGTAGACTCCAAAACATCGGTTAAACAAGTGCCAAAGAGCACTTCTGGGCATCAGGTATCACAAGTCAGGATTTCCAGTGTGTTTAGAGAGAGATGACCTTCAAAATGTCAGAAAGGCGGGGGCGGGGGGTGGAGGAGGGGGTTACGCTCTTACATTTACACAAAGTCCGTGTTTTATGGCCAGAGGAGGTGATGGCAGTGAGCCCTGTTTTGAAATGTTAGTCCCTTTGGAGATCTTACTGACACCGAGCCGAGGTTAACAGCAGAAAACAAGCTGCTGGTCAGACTCATGCACAGATGATTATGGTAACTCTCTTTTGGGATGAAAGTAGAGGACAAGATAAAAGTCAAGGCTGTTGGACACAACTCTGCCATTGTTATACTCCTATGTTGCCATGTTTGTACTAGCAGCAGTGCACAGGTTAAAATAAATCTCCCTCTTTACAAGTCTTAAAATCTTGTTTTTCTGCAAAAAAGTGAACAAAATCGACTAATAGGATGAGATAATCCCGCTTCATTCCAATGCTAATCAACTTGTTTCCAGAATTTTCTTGAATGAAGTGTCATTTTCTTGACAGCAGTGGGCCAATCTGCCTTATTCTACCTTGTTTCAAAATATTTAAGCTTTTTCCCAGAAAAAAATGCCTGAAACAGGTGAAATTGCATATGAAACAAGTGGGATCATTTCATCCCATTGATAGATTTTTTTCACTTGTTCAAAAAACAAACAGATTTTAAAACTGAATATGAGACTAAACGATTTGTTCAGATAAAGATTATTTTGCAGCGTGACAGGGAGCAAATGACAAGCCCACCGTTGGCCTTTTAAAAACAGGGCAAACCACCCGTCACATTTCTTTCGCATGTTGTAATGGTAATGCGTGTGTTTATGCGGTGGACAGGGGATGTCCATGTGCACATAGGTTATAATACACACGAGATACTGTCATTAATTGAAGCTAGAAACGTGTTGATGTTCAAGGTGTGCAGATGGGAAAGTCCCATAGTATCACAGACGAGGGAGAGTTGGCAGCGGAGTCGACTCCCCATATCAAGACACCCACTGGCTTGCCATCACACAGATGTTAAGATCACAGGCTTAGCTTTCATGCTTCAACACAGATCTCCTCCCAACCATGGAGGAAACTCTGCAGAGATATGAGATAGTGGCTTTTCTTTTTAAAGCAATCACTAATTCAGCTGTTGTTCGACGATCATATGCTTTGTAACCTCAAAATCCCGTGTTTCTCCCATAACATTCTTTTGGTTAGCCGAACAGCTAAATGGAGACGCTCACGGTGCCATGTCATTTCTCTCTTTGAAGACCGGCCCCTGTAAATCTTTTGGTCCGTCTTTGAACAAGCAGAGATATTGTAAGACAATCTCTCTGCAAAACATTTTTTTTTTTTTTTTGCACAAAGAAATATGCAAGGCTTTGAATGGAGCTGGTTTCTGCCAGGCTGGGCTATCAGCAGATGAGAGGATAAGGTATTACAACAAAAATCAAGGGACACAAAAGATTTCAGCCTCAGATCTCTTGGCCACCTCGGCTTTCATTATTGAACAACACTTTTCAACAAGACTATAATTCTGAGACTGTCAACAGAGATTATTTAATCCTTATCGCTCTGACCTCCAGTTTTATTCAGCTGCCAAGTCGCCGGGCCTGAGCTAAAGGTCAGTTTTTATTTGGCCCTGATCGTGTCACTGTGCGGCCACTACGTTCAGAGGATTCAGGAGAGAGGCTTTGAAGTTTTATGCATCCATCGGCTCGACGCCTTATCCCTCAGAATAACGGCGACCATAAAGAAAGACAACACTGATCTCGTAAGTGGGTTTATATGTTTAGACTCACAAAATTTGAAAGACAAAGCCAAACAGCAAAGTACACTTCTTTTAAAATATGGTTCTGTTAAAACTATAAATATGGGGACTCTGTCAGTGGGCCCAGTGCCACGGGAAACAGCAAACAAAATATCTTCATATCTGGACCTCGGCTGATGGAAATAAGAGTATAAATCATATTTTGAGCAGTTTATTGTTGGACAAGGAGAACCTAAATTTGGCATCAGTTTGTTTACTTCAGATTCTGCTTTTATAGCAGCATGGTCATCAATCATGACTTTTGCTAACACAGAATTTCCTGATATTAATGATCACCACTCACAGTTTTTATAATCTGCATTGGGACTGCAGTGGGGTGGGGGGGTGGATTTCTCTAAAAATTTTGCTTGTATTTTTTGCTGTTGTGATCATAGTACATCATTTGCACTGTAAAAGACACAATATAAAGATGCTGTTCTCAGAATAAAAGACATATGGTTCAGTGTCTCAGTCTTTACATATTGATACAATTTCTAGTGTTTTTTTCTATACTGCATGTATCTAACTGTAAAAATATATTCTCAAATAAATAAATATATAACATAAATATATGTATCTAAAATGAATAAATAAATTTTTACATTTTTGCTCTTTTTAAACAAGTCTAGACACAGCTAAGAAAAAAAAACTGAATTCCTTCAAAGTCCTTCTGAACAAACTAAGGCTCTCTGACACAGTACCCAAATAAAAATGCCATTCTCATGATAGTACACAGATTCCCATGGACTCTATGCCAACTGGCGTCTCTGTCCAACAGACACATCCGACCCGGCACAGAGGAGACGCTCCCTGACCATTCAGCTTCTCCCTCTTTCTCTCTGCTCTGCTTCCAGTTCTTCTCCTATTCCACGCAGGTACTTTTAGGGTCGGCTGGCCTCTGAAACAAACGACCCCCTCATGCTTGGCGCGCAGGTTGACAAAGTCAGACATTCTAGACTGTCTTCCCGGCCGCTGAGAGATGGCCCGTGCATTCCTAGAAGAGGCCCCGGTGCCTTTATCCGTAATGTGGGCTACCCTGCTGGTAGGGCTGCTGGCTCCTCTTGTCTACCAACCTGGACTGGCCACATCCCCGGCTCCCTCTTATCTGCCCCCTGTGAGGGCTGCAGTGTTAGCAGCTATTCCTGATCTGGACCAGAGGCTGCCCGGTCTCAGCTGTGGCCCAGGATCTCCCTGTACAGCTCTGGCACCCGATCTGGCTCCACAGGCCTGGGCAAGAAGTGGGTAAATTTCTGATGTCGCCTGGACTTTGTCCCGTCCCTTGGCGTGCCGTCTTTATTCAGTGCCACAAAGTACCGTGTCCCTTTGTCTCCATGCTTGTAGAGGTTGGAGGAGTATGTGTTGTACCAGTTCTCCTCAAACTGCTCCCTGAAGACACACTCAGCTGTGAGCTTTTCCTGAAAGGAAAAACAAAGGTACAACATAAACTGCAGTTGACAAGGACCGGATCCTGAGTCATGGTCCAGGAAATGTAGAAACAAACTATTTAAAATTGCATGCATTCTTTGGAAATAAATTCGTAAAAACTTATATCATCAAACCACAACAAATATGGCGGAATGAAAAGAGGAATGCCTTCCACTGGTAATCATACAGACAAAACTCTGATTCAGACTGAAGATAAGGCAGCATGAATAAGCCAAGGTGGATGAGCTTGGTACTTACAGAGCCGTACAGCTCTCCTTTGTCATTCATCCCCAGATAGAGTCCACTGTCCACCCCTCTAATGCTTATCAATCCGACAGCAAGGCTTATGAATTCCAAAATACCTGGAGAAGAATAACACAACTGTTCTGAACATACTGTGACAAAGATGAAAGATTATTACTTAGCAGGTTGATCATCTGAATTCAAGTCTATAACTCTACCTGTACATTTTATTTATTCATTTATTTTTTCAGAAAAAAAAAAATAACTGGAGATTGTAAAAGTTTTAGAGAACAACATTAATTACGTAATTATATTGTTTTTATTGCTATTGTTGTTATGACTTTTAATCTTTCTTTTCTAAACTGCTTTAAATCTGTTGGCGACCGAATTTATAAAATAAATAATCCAGTATTTACCAAAACGACTATGATCTTTTCTCGTCCCTTGCACGGTGCCATCCGGAAGTATTTCCAGGTGAAATCCAGTTCTGCAATATAACTGTCTCCTCCTGAGAATCCCTTTTAGGTGAGTTAAATCCGCCGTGGCGCTCCGGGACAGCCTCTCCCCAGGTATGAGGTGCTCCCCCAGCAGTGTGGGACTGTCCCCAAGTGGGGTCAGGAGGAAATGGGACCCAACGTGTCCAACACCATCAACACCGTGCAAGAAGCCTCCAACTTCACCCAGAGCAGCCATCGCGTAAACCTCAGTGGGTAAAGTTCAGTGAGCAGGTCCGGAGGGAGCGCTCTTGCGTAGTACCTGGTTGCCACTGTCACCTATTGCATGTTTACGTCCCCTCCGTTACTTAGCACATGTCCCCGTTGTGCAAAGACAGGCGGACCCGGTTTCTTCCCCTTGACATGGAACACGCACCGCGCGCAAATCTCTGCCCGTTCACAGATTTTTGACCCGCCGCTGCGTCTTCATCAGCAGAGGTAAAAGGCTGCAGCTGCTGGTCAGATAGCCCTCATGGTGCCTACCTGTTCATAGCGTATGGTGATGCCTCAGTGGGTCCAGCCGTGGCTCTGCGAGGAGGAGATAGGGGCTGAATCACTGCAGTGCAGGTAAAGGAGCTCTTGGAGGTTTGCGCTCAAAGTGGCAGGGGTGGTGAGGCAGGTGCAAAACCACAGGATGGGCGGGGCTGTCACAGTTCAGACGTGCCCTGGCAGAGATTTTTTTTTTCCTCCTCCCAAGGCATAAAATAAGAGAGAGAGAGAGAGAGGGAGAGTTGGAGGTAGGCTTATACAGGGAGAGAAATGAGTGGATAGCTTGCAACCCTCAAAATTCAAATGTGCAAATACAAATATACACAGGGGAAATAGAAATTAATACAAATACCAACACTCCAAATATCTTAACATTTCTTTCAGTCTTATGAATTAGAAGCCCCATAATTTGAGAGCCACTTCAGTCCCCTGGTAGTCTAAATATCCACGGCATTTCTCGCGAGGGATCAGAGCAGGCGGCCCACGCTGCTGTCTCTTACGACACCTCAGTGTAAACAACCATGGCTGCCCTGCGCAGGCTTATCTCTACATTCACCAACATCCCAATAACAGGAACGTTAACGGCCCGGAAACAAACATCCGTAAAGGCATCAAAGACGGTGAAACTTATTGCAGCTGGAGCATGCGTCACCGCCGCGGCAGGTTCAGCGTATTTCTATTTATTTCATAATGATCGCACAAGACTGGCAAGCCATGTCGAGGCTCGACTTTTGCATCTCGCATTGCCATCAGTTTCTGCGACCGATAAGGTACAGTGGTGCATTTTGCCAAGCTGCAGTGGGGTTTTTTTTGTGACATGCAACACGCATGTAGTCAAAATCCCTTTGAATCGTGGAAACAATGACGACGTAATTGCTTTTTTGAACATTTAATCACCATAGCGGATCAGAGAACCGATTATTAAATGCATTTCAGGACGTCTGAGAGATAATTACTTCATTTCGTGGACAGAAAATGCGATATGGATATTGTCCCGTCATCATAAGGGAGCTATCCGCGACCTTTGGTGCTGAAATGGCAAAATGGTCAAAGGCATTTATCTCAGGTCACGTGACCCACGTATTAACACAGCCTAAATTAAGGCTTCGCGTGCATTTTCTTCATGTACTGCAGAATATCCATGCTTACTTTGTGGAAATGACTAGATAATTTATATGCTGAATATACTATTATTATTTTATTATCATAATCTTGGCCTATTGAATATAACCACTTCCAATTTTGAGTATTTGTCCTCTGGGAAAAAACAAGAACATGAAATGACACACTGCATATTGAGTATACCTGTCGGTGTTACACTGTCTATTTAGTTCTGACGTTTATGCTGACATTGTTGAAAAGCCCTTCACAGATTACAGGATATGTAAACCATGTAGCCAGGCCTGCTTGGTGTCCTTATATCATGTCCTCGCTCACTAAAATGGCAGGGAGTATAACACTGGCTGGTGGCTACAGGCAGGAGGAATCCAGGGACACAGGAAACTGGACACGGGGGCTTGGCGGAGGGACTGACATCTGATGAGAGGTGGGGGCGGTTAGAGGGGGTTTAATGGTTAAGCGGGAGGGGGGCACACATTCCCTGGGTGTTTGCCGTGTGCCCAGTGGACCTGGCACTCTGCCACCTGACAGAGAGATCCACTCTGTCTTCACCAATCCGGCCTTCTGATCTGCCTGGGTTTGAACATTTGTAGGAACATTATCTGCTGCACAGGGATGAAAAATAGGGCTGACATAACATGTGCCCCATTACTGAATTAAAGCTCGGGGCCTCTTTGTTGTTGCCATGTTACCGAGGCTTTTCGTGACAAGAAAAGCTTCCATGAATTTCATAAAAAGCATCTTTCAGACTGTATTATCGCTGTTGATTTGATTTGCAATATTTGATGATGGTGTGTGTGCATGCACCTCTCCATGTGTGTGTCTCTGTGTGTGTGTGTGTGTGTGTGTGTGTGTGTTTATAGGCCAGACCATATGACCTGGACAATGGCGATGCGTACATGTCATCCTATGAGAACAGATTCCGCCTGTTCAGCTCAATGGAGTATGAGGGCCAGCTCTACATGACTCCACTCAACTTCATCGAGTCTGTCACTCTGAATGAGCCCAAGAGTGAGTACATTCATATTAATCACATATCAACAGCTCCTTCCCAAAATGCTACTTAAGGAAAAAGAATAATCATTACCTAAAGTTAATCATTCAGGATGTGTAAAATTTAAAGGATCCAGTCTGTAAAACTGTTATCATTAAGTAAACCAAGGACTTAAATTACTTGTTATTCTTTAAAAGTGACAAAATTTGTTTTAATTTTGTCCTTTCAATCATCTTGTGAGAGCAGGTGTCACATTTTTCAAATTGCAGGTATTATATTTTATAATCAAGTCTTTATATAACAAATATGCATGCAGATGATGCTGAACCTGTCTTATCTTTGTTATAAGTCATAGCTGCATAGAAAAATCAACTATATTTGTAGGCGAGCATTTGTCTAATTACACAACAGGAGTAATCAGATAAATCCCTGTCCCTCTTTTGTCCAATTACTTGAGATTTGAAAGGTTTTGTTGTTTTTTTCTGAACCGTACTTGTTGTGAAGGCCTTGTGAGGTGACATGGAAGAAGCTGTGGCTCTTAGTGCCATAGTCATAACACCTGCATAAAGATAGACATCTTTACCAGCAGCCCCACTTTTATGGCTCATTTATGTGGCAACAAAACTCACAGAAACTGAAAGAGACCAAACAACATGGCAGAGATGTTGTGTTCATCATCGTGCTATAAATCTAATGATATGCCACTCTGATTACTGCGAACGCTTCTAATTTCTGTCGTGTGACCTGCTAAAGTTTCAGACACGGCGTCACCGCCACATAATGAGCGACATAAATGAGAGGCAGTAATGTGAAGAGCATACATTGTGTCATAGTTCCCCTGTTGCTAATAGCAGATGTGTTACGAAATCGTAATCGTGGTGTTTTATGGTTATATTGTGGCCGTAAAGAGAGATTTGTTTTTGCCATTCCTGTGGATGTTTGTGAAGGCCTTGGACGTGACCATCAGCAACAGTGATGGTCGTGATGGTTTAATTTTGTGGAGATAGGACATCGAGGAGAGGCGGAAATGGGTGGAGGCAGTTTTTTTTCCAGACAAGGAAAACAGTTATGGCCATTAAGCAGGGAGTCTAAAATGGACAGATTGATCAGTTTGGACAGGTAAACATCTCCTCCCCATCGTGGTTAATACATGTGCATGAATTATATCAGTTTTACAAAACCTGCAGGATATGAAAATGCTCAGAAAACCATGCAATCCAGGGCATCAGATACATGTGTGCGATGAGGATAATGCCTCCCTTTTATTGTTACCTGCTCATTCAGACATCTCACTTTGCTGGAGAGCAAGCAATCATAAGGCAATCATAATCCCAGCTTTAGGGACAGGCTTTAAAATGTGTCAGTGGAGGGTTATTGTCAGCGTTATCGTGGCAGCGCTGAGATAGGCCGATGTGATTTACCCAGCCAGGTGTTTTTACGAGGCCTCCTCCTTATCTTCTGACCTGAGGCTGGTTTATTGACTATTGGAATGCTTCCCTGATACAGAGCTTGTGTTGCTGTCCGGTCCTCTGCCCGGCTGCCCGCACAAGACACCTGTTTTCACTTTTGTTTCCCACCATATATTGGAACTCACAGCTGAAATGTAACATCAGAATTTTTTTATTTCCAAGTCACGAACATTATCAGCCACTAACCACTGACCTTGCTATTCTTAGATACGAGAGCACGGAAGTCCCTTTCAAAAAAGGTGAGTAATTCTGGGGACTTATTAAAATAATCCCCCTGTTAAATATTTTACCTGTGCATGTACATAAATGCTAAAGAGCCAAACACTTTAAATACATGAAGATCCCCACATCCTCATTGTTGCAGATCTTAAGGTGAAGCTCGTCTTTATCTGTGCTAAATGTCTGTAATTACTGTAATAATAACAACACTTCATTGAGATGTGATTACCCGGTGCGTTGAGGTTTCAGAAATGATTGAGCCATTTGGGATTTTCTTCTATTCTTGAAGGAATTAGAGAAGATACTGGCTGATACCCCGCCTGTTTGGAAAGGATCATCTAATTTGTTTAGAAATCTTCGTGAACGAGGTATAGTAACCCGCCACTTTACCCGTTGGTGTGATGTAATGCAGCTGTACGCATGAATCAAACAAAATCCTTCTGATGTTTTTGTTTTTCTTTTTAACCATGCTCTGGGGTTTTTATTTCTTGCTCACAAATGCAACATTTCCCATATAATCCAGAACAGAGTGTGAGCTGTAAATGTTATCTTATCTGTCCATCAGTCCTCTGTGTCGGAGGAGCCTGGTTTACTGATTATAGAGAAGACAATCCTGCCCAATTTTTATTATGCATTTGATTACATTGCATTTGATCTTGAGTAAACTTAGTAATAAGACATTTTTGTGGCATTCCATTTTACGCTGCAGTATAGCAACCCTCCTCATGTTTATTTATTTAGCTGGCTTTACAAACCACATCATATACCATACCAGATCATTATATATACACATTATGCGCATACTGCATATACTACATCATATATCAAACTGCTGCAGCACACTCACACTAGGAGTTTTATTGTCCAATGCACCTGACTTATTGTTTTGAGTCACCAACATCCACTGAGCCGAAGACATTAAAGGCGATAAAATGTTTACTGCAGCCCATGCTACTGCAAAGCCACAATTAACAGAGTTAACGTGCACAGTGGATTGGATTCATAGGATGTCGATTCATGTGTTGACGTGCTTATGCTCACCAAATAATGACAGCTTTGCAGAGGAAGAGATAGGAGATGGCAACATTAAGATTTTTTTTTTGCACAGACTGGTGCACACTTGCCATTATGGGTGTTGCTGGAAACATAATCATATTTCACTGGATGTGGGTTGCAGAGTCGTAAGGACTGCAGTCTTTTTAAGGACTCTAATTCGCAGCAGCGTTGCATGAAGAAAACCCCGTTGAACTTTGTCGGCACGAGCAAAAAGCCCTGTTTTTTTAATTGTCTCACCTGGCCCTGCAGAGTCCCGCTCAGTGGGTCAGACAACCTAGTGGTGCATCAGGTCTCACTGTTCTGCTCTCTCCTCTGTTGCTTTAGCTAAGTGCCAATGCTGGGATTTGGGGCTTTTAATCCTGCTGTTAAACGTTGCGGCTTTGTCAGGGAAAAAAAGGACTGGATTGATCTGCGAACAAAGCCTCGCTTTAGAAAATGAGGGAGCTGTTTGAACCCAGCTATGTCGAGACATGTCCCACTGGCCTCCCCCCTGATCACCACGGACATTATGAAGCCCAAGAATGGCATTGGATTACATCTCCGGGACTGCCACTCTGTATGAAGTGTTTCTGTGGAATTCTTTGTATTGTCTAACAACATCTACTTGAGCTCAGAGGCTGGGCTGGAGGGGGGCTCTCTCCCACAGTGAAGGTGTGTGGTATTGGTGAGACATGGCTGGAATCTTAAAAGTTTTTTTTTTCTTCCTTCTCAACCCATTTAAGCTTAAAAGGTCTTTGAAGCTAGAGATCTGTTGTCATTATAAGGCCGTACCTGCCAAACAGAAAGAGCCATGGTGAAAAGATCGTGCAAGGGGAATTTTTAGATGAACTTTTTCTAATGGCATGCATCACTAATACGCTTTTAACACCTTTACGCCAGATTATACAGTTTGTACATGTGTTTCTCTGGCCTTTACATGCTATCAGCCTTGCATGGCTCGATCCAGTATGATGTATGATATATGATCCAGCGTGCCTTTGATTTTTCCGGTTTGCATTTGTCCAGCACCTTATCCTGAGAAATTACAAAACCAGAGTAAAGAAGAGATTGTTATACCATCTTTGTTTGCCACCGCTGTTTACTTTTTCACCGTTTCCTTCGAATTTCCCTTGTCCTGGAAATCTCCCTGCAGCAAACGCCGTAGCTGAGTTCTTTTCCCATAACACCCGGGGCAGTCACCCAGAACTATCTGCGCTCGATTCTCTATCTTCCGCAGCGAACAAAAGCTTGGGAATGCTTTCAGAGGCAGAGGAACAAGAGTCTGGCGAGATGGGCCCTGACACTTACTCTTCCCTTCTCTGCGTGTCACACAACAAAGGGAGCTGACGGACACAAAAGAGGAACGCAGACCCGAATCGGGCATCCTCAATCAGTGACAGATCACTTGAGAATGTATTACACCTTGTTACCCAAACACGATCAGAAGCCGTAGGGCCTTAAATTTGTTTGGGTTTGTGTTCAGATAGGTCAGCTCGGTTGTAAAGCCTCTGTTTGTGTGAGGGGAACGCCGAGCGTGAAGGAAAAGGCACCTTTTAAGATTTTATCAATCAGAGAGAGGAGATTATTTCTTGTCTGAAGCTGTGCGCTGTTTGTTGGGATGGCTCGCTCATTTTGGATGCATGACTTTGAACATTTTGAGCTGACTGGTCAATGCTGTTTAGTGTATAAGGAGGCTTAAAATTTTGTTTTTCAGTTTGTCTGTTTTTTTCTCTTTATTTCAGGTATCATCAGTTACACAGAGTACCTCTTCCTGCTCTGCATTTTAACAAGTCAGTATGAATATCGGCTGTTTATAAAGACTTCATTTGGGACTTCATGTATGATAAAACAGATTAAAAATGTGAATATCTAACAATAATATCCTGTTTTCGTTGCTTTCAGAGCCCCATGCAGGCTTCAAGATTGCGTTCAACATGTTTGACGCGGACGGAAACGAAATGGTGGACAAAAGGGAATTCTTGGTGGTATGCGAGCCTCATCTTTTAAGAATATTTAAAAATTAAAAATTCACTTAGAGGCTTCACATTCCTCATAATCATTTATCATCTTCTTACCAGCTGGAGGAAATTTTCCGTAAGAAAAAAGACAGAAAAGAGGCTGCTGAGGACGTGCTAAGATCTGACCAGCAGGTAAGAGTTCGGGGGATTATAGAGTCTTTGAGTGTCTTTCAATACATGTGAAGAAACTGGCTTGAACCGTAGATTTGAAGCCACATAATATGGCAGGCTTAGCTCCAGCAGAAACTTTGATATGGAGTATTCCTAGACAGAGCTTGTGTGTGTATGGGCTGTACTAAGCTGGATGTGGTTCATACAGGGTAAAACACGCCTGAGGCTTTCATCTTCTTCGTGTTGTCTTATGCAGCATGCAGGTGGATGTAAACAGGGAGATTTGAATAAAATGATAAGAGGGACTCTTTGAGGTCTTATCACACACACACACACACACACACACACACACACACACACACAACACAGGAGAGCTTAT
>OMLF01027497.1:30602-40984 GCA_900302615.1 Holocentrus rufus
CGCTCCTCTTTTTTTTTTTTTTTTTTTTTTTTTTTAAACACAGCCCCTCTCAGATATGCTGGTGTCATCCCTGCAGCATATTGATATTGTTCTGCCTATTTGAATAGATGTCATCTCGTTAGATGGATGTCAGTCTGTCTGTATGGTTTTGTCTCTCTGACTCTGTGGATGGTGTGTTAACCTCTCTGTCTGTCACTTTGTCTCCTGACTGTGCCTGTTGCCTTGCCTGCACGTCTCCGTCCTCCGTGTGTCTTGTGGTTGTTTGTCGGTCTATTTTGAACCTATTTCCTATTGCTAATCCTGGTAACATTTCCCAGATGTATTTTTGTCTCCTAACATCTGTGCTTCACCTACTGCCACAGGTGCTTAACAAAGACTGTCAGCATGTAGAGGCCCGTGGCATGTGGGATGTTCTCAGGCGTGGCACGAGTCAAGTTCTGTTTTCTGATCTCACTGAGGTAGTGATGCCCTCTTTAAAATGCTTCTTCATTTACTTCACCGGTTCCAGTTGTTATCAGTTGTACCTCAGAACAGGTTCTGCTATACTGTCTGACTGTCCTTACATTTGTTTTCCTTAATGCTCTTAATGCTGGCTTTACATGGTGCAGCTGAAATGCAACTAACTGAACTGTGCAACTTAGTTGTTTTGGTGTCCATCCAACAAAAATCATGACCTGTGTTTGCATCACTTGAAATATTCTGGAAGAGCGTCACAGCAACAGTAAACATTTGCAACCTGCAGCTAACTGCATGAAAGTTGCATTGTGTAAAGCCAGCCTTTGTATGTACAGTGGGTGTAAGCACAAAGAACAATCTCTTAATGTGTATGTCATTATTGGTAAATAAGAATGCATATTTGAGAAGAAGTGCTGAAGTACTTGTTCTATCAGAAGCAGCGTCTGAAATAAGGAGGATGGCATGTTTTATGTTGAACCTCTGCATGGCACGTTTGTACGGCGGAGAAAAAAGAAAGCACCGATCCTCCACTCTGTTTCAGTCCAAGTCAAATATTAACCATTAACTCTGAGCAGTTATTTAATGGCTCAACCTCGGTATGGCTATTAACTGACATTGTAACTTAAAGCTTTCAGCATGGTTAAATAAATGTCATTGCTAATGTTTACCTCGTGTTATGCTTTGGAAATGTGATAGAACATCCATATCTTGTGTAAACTGACCAAAAGGTGAATTTACAGTTGTTTGGTTGAATCATTATTTTGTGGTGTTCTTGTTTTAAATGCTTGTATTACATCTGTGATGGATACTGAAAGCTGTGTCCATGCATGAAGCAGATACTGAATCACATGTTCTATTTCCCCTTGATAGCACATGGATGAAAATATAAGAGAGACTACACTACTGGTGCATTTCTTTGGGAAAAAAGGCAAGGCCGAGCTGAACTTTGAAGATTTTTACAAGTAAGTTGGAAATTTATCGTGTTTTGACACTGTAATTAATCACGGCGTCGCTACGAAAATATGATCTCACATTGTAAAATTGCCATTAATCATTTCTGCCGCACATTTATTTTCATTACACAGTCGAATGCATGGCGGTAGCTGTAGTCACCGTGTCAAGTGCTCCTTTGTGTTTGCGTTATGTGCGAGCTACTGGTGGCGTTTCCTGTCAGCAGTTGCCGTCTGTCCCCCGTCCTCCAGATTCATGGACAACCTGCAGACGGAGGTCCTTGAGATCGAGTTCCTCTCCTACTCCAAAGGCATGCCCACCATCAGCGAGGAGGACTTCGCCCGGATCCTTCTGCGCTACACCAACGTGGACAACATCAGCGGGTACTTGGAAAACGTCCGGCAGAGCATCCCGGATGAAAAGGTGCGCGGTTGCTTTTGGTGTTTTGTCACTGTTTGCTAAACCCGTCAGCTCATTTGAAAGTACATTTACCACCCACCTTCATCCCCTGTGCTCCCACAATCCTTCACTCTACCCTCATGCTACACCCCACCATAAACATCATCATCCCTCTGCTATCTATTGTCTTACACCAAGACTTCTGTGACCCCTCATGTCCATTTGTGACACAGTAAGAAGCGCCTATTCCCTTTTTTTGTGTGTGGGATTTATTGGAGAAATACATTTTTATACAATCTCCCTCTGAAAACTTTTTTTCCAGTTTTATGAGGCGAGGAATAATCATTATCTTCTTGTAACCAAGAGCGGTGAATATTTTGAAAGGAATTTATGTTCAACTGTCATAGTTTTGTTTACTTTATTAATTTATTTGACATTTCTGTAAACGTGCCAGAGTTGCCCAGAACGGCTAGTTTTCATCTGCAATAAAAACATCAGCAGCATAGTTTGCATAATCCCACAGTACCTCCACTGTATATGTTCAATGTGAGTATTTTACCCACTAGTTGTCTAAAACCTCTTCTGTCTCTCTTTGATTCGCCCCAGGAAGCAGTGAATTAGCTGACGAGTGAAGCGTGCTCATTCTAGCTTTAATTTGTTTTCCTCCTCGGCACGCTGACTCGCGTGAAAAGAGGCTCGCGGCTCCTCGGCCTCCTCGAGTAGCCTGTTGCTAGATCTCCATTGATAATCAAGTGGGTCTCATCATTAGGCTGAGAGATATTTTATGGCACTCACCTTGTTAAAACAGCAAAGCGTCACAGATTAGTCATTACTCCATTTGTTAAGCTGTGTGTGTTGCTTGTTTGGCGGGGCCCCCGGCGAGAGAAGGAGCTGGTAGCCAGGGGATGGTTGAGTGGAGATCAATAGGCCCAGTGTTTGAGTCATCAGCCAACTCTGAGATGTTTGGGGATTCATCCCTTTTGTTTTTGTTTATTTAAGTATCAGGTTAATCTGCTTTAGAAAAGTCTGCAAGCGGCCTGACCTCTTCCCAAAAGCTACAATCCTCCCCCCGCCGCTGACAGCTCAGCATGTCCGTACCATGGAGGGAAAATCCAGCAATGTATACTCTGTCTGTTTGGATGTGTTATCTATCTGATGGCTTCAAGGTCCTGCAGACACTAAAGGATTCCCCCAGGATGAAAGGAAGCAGATTATGTATTGTGTGAATTGTAGCACTATCCTTTGTTGGAGTGTTGAGACATACAGCTGTTTGCTTTATGCGCCACTTCATAACTTCTCACATTACATATCACTAGGCTTTTTTCTCATAAATAAAAAGGTATTGTTATTTTGTTTTCAATAGACTTTCTTTTTCCTTTCTTTTTTTTTTCTTCAGGGAATTACCTTTGAGGAGTTCAGGTCCTTTTTCCAGTTCCTAAACAATCTGGAGGATTTTACCATTGCCATGCAAATGTACAACTTTGCCAACCGCTCCATTGGCCAAGGTAAGTGTCACAGTGCATTATCAAATGAATTTTAGAAAAACAACATCTTGAAAGTCTTGCCTCCACAGTAAAAGACTTGAAAAGTATAGGCAACCAAGGAAAAAAGTATCCAAAGACACTAAATCTTTAGATGAAAGAAAAAGTCTTTAATGCAAATGAGTTTTGGAGTTACTGGTTTGCATGTCAGATAAGTAGAGATAGTTTGAATTTTACTATACCAACACAGTAGTTTTATGTATTGGTATAATAAAATGAATTTTTTTGGTCACCGCTTTTCAGTTCCTCCTTCTGTTTCCATCTCAGATGAGTTCACCCGTGCCGTCTATGTGGCTACGGGCCTCAACCTGACCCGTCATTTGGTCAACACAGTCTTCAAGATCTTCGATGAGGATCACGACGATAAGCTGAGCTACAAGGAGTTCATCGGCATCATGAAGGACCGGCTGCACCGCAGCGAGCGGGTAAGGCAGACGGGGTCAGTGGCTCCCTGCCATGGCGGGGTTGTTTAAACTCCATTTATCTCTCTTTTATGACGCTGAAGGTGACGGAGGTGATATGCCCACCCGGCCCACTTACCTGTTCCCTCATCAGCCTGAGAGAGCAGGCCCTGATAGCACGAAAACAGAGGGGAGCCATCCCAGGAGCCTGCGTCTTAGGCCTGCACAGTAGCACCGGCTGATTCAAAAGATACCAGCTTTATCAGTCTTTCTGTCAGCTACATTCTTCATGCACAATCTCTCAGGGTAACGTGTGGCGCAGCAGCGGGGAGCCACCGGGAAAGGGTTTACAGATAGACACATGCAAACTCACGGCAAATATAACATGATGAACAACAAATAGACAAATATGGGTGGATGCTGACCGCAGAAATGCATGTTTGTTGTCAAAACAAATTGGTCTTACATGATCAGTACAGCACCTAGCGTGGCAGTGGTCGTATGAACTCCAGCGTTCAAAGCTTTAGGTCACAAATATGAAAAACCACAAATGATGACTTTGTTTGTTTTACATTGGTTAGTGGTATAATAAAATACCCCTGCAACATCATGTCTCAATTACCTTCTTGCCAGTTTTTATTACTGAAACACATCTCACTTCAAAGGTGGTGCATTTTGTGAAATTATACTGCCATCTAGTGGGGTAACATGGAATAAGAAGTCTCAGTATTTTTCCTAAATGTCCTCTCTCTCTCTCTCTCTCTCTCTCTCTCTCTCTCTCTCTCTCTCTCTTTTTTCTCTCTCTCACACACATACACACACGTTTACTCAGGGCATCCGAGTGGAGGAGAAACACACATCATTCAAGGCCTGTCTGAAGAAGGAGCTTTCAGCCAAATAGGTAAAGTATTTTCCCCACACAGGCCGCAATATCTGATAAATGTTGCTCAGTTAAAAGCACACTGACTCTTTTCAGACATGTTTATTTGCAGGTTGAAATGGTTTCCCAGTCGTGCTGCACAGGCACGGTGCATAGCCAGTCTTTTCAGATGTGTTTGAGGCCCGCACTGTCCTCACCCACAGCATTGAGTTACACTGTAATATTAACGCCTGATCAACTGCCACCAGATACCAGCTTAAGTCTGCATACATGAGCAGTGAGCGGTGCAGTTTAAAACCGTATAAATGTTTCAAAGGAAATGCACCTCTCAAACACGGACTTGATAATCTTTCCTGATAAAACTCGAGAGAGGATTTGTGATAACACTTGATATGCACGGTTTTTTAAACGGCGCTGACATGCAAAAAAAATAAGAACGTGTTCTCCCCGCCCGTTCTGCTTTTGGAAGTAGAACACATTAGACTTTGTTTGGTGTCATTGTTACAAGTGTTGTGATCAGGATGAAAGCGCTTGACAGTCAATATTTCACTTTGGTAGAATATTTTATATGCAACTTAACATGCATACACATATATAAAGTTAACTTTCAGCATTAGATGCCCCAGTAACTTTGATTATCCATGTTTTTTCCCTCTGCTGTCACTGTCAATAATTGCAAAAATGCAAATGCACTAATTTATCAGCATTTGTCTGCATTTTTAAAATGTAAATGACATCCACAGATAACTTGGAGAGCTGTTCTTAGTGGCAGACTCATACAGTGATTCAGTATTGTGCTGAAAATGTCCCATCTACAGCTGTAGTCCCAGTTTTTACTGCATATTTGCAAAACTACTACTGCTGCACTTGTGCTACATGCCCACTTGATTAAGAGACACCGGTGTTTTGCTTCAGTTTTCTAATTTGGTTCAGCTGTACAAAATTCAAGAAAGAATTGCCTGCCATATTAACGCAGGAAAAATGCAGGATAAGCGTGTGAAGAGGGGAGGGGGCTTCTACAAAGGCTACCAGTGTACATGAAATACAGATTATTCATCCCATTCTGCTTCCCTTGTAGTTTGTCTTGACAACTGTACTGTGCAAGCTATTGCTAGAAAGTTACATCCCGCTGGAACTGTCTCTATCAGGACGTTTTCTTTCTGTGTTGTCACCAGGTGAAAATCTCGACACCGGTGCACCTCCTGCAGCCTGGAGAAGCTCTGCCTTCCTGTGCTTTCTGTCAAGAGAGAAGGAATGATGCATGCTGCAATGTCTGCATAAACGGTCTAATTGCACAGTCTTAGAAGTCTTAAAAGAAAACAGGATGTGGTACGAAACAGGATGCAGCCAACATAATGGAGAACTATTGCAAGTTGTCAAAGAAAAAAAAAAGTGACCGTTGCGAGCAGCTCCACTTAAGGCAGTATTGCATCTTATTTAGACTGTAATTTGCACTGATTGAATAGTTTGTCTACTAGCTAATGCGTGCTCAAAAGAAATGGAATGATTTATTGATTAATCATCTTTGGGAATATGTCATTTTAAGTTTAATACTAAGCATTTGTCTAAAAGGCCAAACGGCACTTTGTATTATTACTGGATGGCTACTGCTCTGCTGTTATGCATTGAGTGTGACTCTCTCTCTCTTTCTCTGTCCCAAGCCTGATTCGCTCTCTGGAGAGCGGGAGAATTGCTAACATACTTTCTCCTCAGCCCGTCTGCTCTGCAGCCCCCTGCACAGATCAGCTTACGCAGGGACAGCACCTCTCCTCCTCCTCCCTCCCAAAGGGCTGCAGCTGAAATCCTCCAGTAACCCCCAGAGCCAGCACGCCTCTAACACACTGACTGAATCTGTGGCTTTTGTTGTTTAATCACAGGCAGCTAACATTGTTACTAATGTCTTATTACAACAGGGCAGTTTCCACCTCAGATAAAAAAGAGAAATGCAGAGTGCCATTTTCTTGCAACTGGCAGGGATGACCTCTTTATGAATATGCAAAATACTGAAGCCATATATTAATTCCACCCATGGGGCATTGAGCTTAAATTACTGTTGGTTTTAGAGGAGCAATATATTACTACCTGTACTTATTTTTCCTTTGGGCTCTCCTATGAATAGTTTACTCATTTTTTTCCTTACTAATATTTAGTGTGTTGCTGAAGAATATTAACGATGGCTGTTTCCTGGTATGATATTTACCTTGGGTGGAGCTAGGTACTGAATAGATATGCTGACTGCTTTTAAACCTTTAATGTATATTAACCAGACTAATGTCTTTGTTTTTCAAGTTTACTTTCTCTGCCTCATAGGGGAAATCATTTGTGCCAGTTGTTGAGTGAATGTTTTAAACTGGATTAGTTTGTCTACCTCTTCAATAGTCTTGATAGTTTTGGAGACGTCCGGCATATTCCGCTGTTTTCGACAACCGGCCTTGACTGTTACACTGATGTTAGAGCTCGGATGCATTTATACTGAGATTGTGCAACCAATAAATTAAGGTAAAATATCTGGCGGTGTTGGGGATTTTTTTGTACTCTCTCTTTCTCTCTCTCTCTCTCTCTTTCTCTCTCTCTTACCCACAAACACACACTCTCACACACAGTTGCTTGGTTGCAAGTGTGGCTATTTTCACACAAGTCAGCTCATAAGCTGTTAGCTGCATCACACGTTCCTTACCACTTCAATTCCTTTTTCTTATTGTCTTCAAACTACAATCAGGTGATTGCTGGGCTCCAAAATAATAAGTTAGCCAGGAGGCCGCATCCCAAAATATTTACCACCTGAGGGCAGATCATGAATAGTGTTAATCACAAGGAAACTGGAGCTCTGGGGGTTTAGGAGGAGTCCAATCAGGGACTTTTAATCTTTAAATGATTCATTCAGCAAGGGAATAATGTGAAATGTAGTCTTGTCTTACTGCAGGGGTTCCCTATGTGGGGTCTTTAAGGGGTTTCTGAGGGCTCATTAAGAATGTAAGGGATAGTTTCATTTCACCATCATCATAAATTCATTCATTCATCCATTCATTTACAATCCACTTCTGTACATATCTAACAGCAATAACCCTCTCAGGTGTCCCTTTAACAAAACCTGTCAAATTGAACCTGGATGTGGATCTCGTAGTAGGCTTACGACCTGAAAAAACCTAGGGATCCTATGAGGTAGCAATTTATTTATTTATTTTGGAAATATAGGTCTGAGTTTGCAGTGTCCGTCCGTCTGTCCACGGACAAAAAAATGTGCGGGATGTGCAGCATCCCGACGTCACGGCAACTTGTGGAGAAGGGGTGGTGCTGTGCTGTGCCGTGCCGTCTGTCTGTCTGGTGTTTTGTTGTAGCGCTCAGCGGGACGAAGAGGAGCAGTGCAGCTCTCCAAAAAACGCCGAGCTGCTGTAGAGGCGGGCGGGAGGATGTTGCGTCTGAACTGCCGATTAGGCTGATCAGACCCGGAGCAACGATGCAGTGACAGAGCCGGTCTACAGGAAGAAAAGAGAGAGAGAGAGGAAAGAGAGGGAGGGGAAGGAGAAAAAAAACACAAAAAACAAAAAAACACACGAATGTATGCAAGAAATGATCCGCTCGTAGACTATGGCACCGTCAGGCTCGCGTAGTGTCAAGCGGGGCTGTCAGAGAGTTTTGTATTGGATCCCGGTCCTCTTCATCTCCCTCATAGTGGCTTGGTCATACTACGCCTATGTTTTACAGCTTTGCGTAGGTAAGAACTCAGTGTGAGGAGGGGGAGCCGCTGACAGGATGCAGAAATGCCCCTGACTGGTGTGTGCATGTGTGTGTGTGCGTGTGTGTGAGTGATCTCCATGCCTTTTGTTGTGTGGCTTTTCTGTTTCTGCACTTTGGATCCAGGCTGATTTTTTTTTTAATTTCATTATTAATATTTTTTTGTGAATGCAGAAGACTGGGTTGTTGTTTACGCAGTGTTGACAATGTCAGGCACATGATCACAACATTGTTAAACCTAGAGACACATGACACAGTTTCCTGAATGTGTGTGTGTGTGTGTGTTTTTTTTTTATTAGAGCGGTTGTAGCCACTGCCATGAATTACGAGCATGTTATAGTTGGGCTGTCAGGTGGATTTGGCTGTGATGTGTCCATGTGCATTATCATGTGCATCTCAAACAGGATTTCAATCTGGGCTGTGTGTGTGTGACATTTTCATTCATGACACTGACAGGATCAAGATGATTTGACATCACCCGCCTTTATTGTGGCTATAAAACACATAAGTGTGCAGGTTGACATTTTTATGACTATCCTGGATCAAGACCTTCCTTTGGATGTATGAATGGATTGGGCCATATGGCTCACTCATCTAGATAATGAGATTCATTATCTGAATACCTGTCCATCACTAATACACTGTCTGGCAGCATTATCATTCCATAAGAAGTCTTACTGTAATAGCTTTTATCTCGATGGTGAGCTTCATGATCTGAATTTATACCCGCCCCTCCTACACTCACCAGCGTTATAGCGTTTGGCAAGAGGATGCACTGGAAAGAGCTCTGTGGGTCAACCGCTGCTTTCACGCCCTCTGTGGTTCAGAGCGGTTGTGGTATACGGCAGATGAGAGCTTTGCTGCACGGTGAGTTGACCTGGATAGTGAGCAGTGGTTTCCAGGGTGTCTCAGAGGAGTCTGAGCAGCCTACTCTGTGCTCCATTTGGCAGCATGTCAGCCCACCAGGAAAGAAAATCGCCTCTGTCAAAGGGCCTGAAATGGACACTGGTTAATAGATCTGAATTAAAGGTCTGTTTTGATTGCGGTGGCTGTTTTGACTCAGATCTTGTAGCCAGGCATGGAAAATGAACAGTTGTCACCTCGTTTTATTGGAAATGCAGGAATCAGAGTTCGTGCATTAGTGTTTTTTTTTTTTTTTTAAATCCATTTTGGCTGTGGTTCAGAGCGGAGTTGAAGTGCCGTGTCACTGGGTTCAGCAGGGAGGCCGGCCGCCGCCTGTCCCAGGATGAACCTCATCTAGAGTTACAAGCTGTGTCTTGTGCCTTTCATGGGGGGGCGTCCAGACGCTCTCCATCCCTGCAGGCTGACATGTCAACACAAAATCCTGTTGACTTGTTGTTTAAAAAAAAAAACAAGCAGTAAAAAAATGCCGCGGTGCATGCTTTCGTGTCACATGCACATATCCGTCCGGATATGTGCATGTGACACAGACAGTAACTCAGACAGCGCAACAGCAGGACGGGACAGCGGTTGCTCAGGGGCCAGCATGCGCTCTGGTGGAAATACAGAGATAATTGTGTGAAAGTATCGTCAGCTGATACCTCTCGTTCGGCAGCTCAGTTAATCCCATTGTCTGACTCACTTAATTCACCCCAAGCAATCTGTGCTTGACCCAGTTTCTTTTAAAGCACTGAACATCAGCCTGTGTGAACGTTTTTTTTTGTTTTGTTCTTCCCAAGTTGGCAACACAAAAAAAAAATTGTGAAAACAGGTTGTTTTTGTCGTGTTGACGCCAGCATGTTGTTGAAATGTACCGTATCGCCCTGTGGCAGGGGGTTTTCCTCTTTGAGCAAGAGGGCAAAAAAAGGGAACATTGACATGGCAACGCCTGCAAGTCATGTAGGCGAAATGTTCTCATAGTGATGTTAATAAACCTCCATGCACAGCACATGCCCCTAACCATCGCTCCGCATGCTGGCACACACACACACACACACACACACACACACACACACACACACCCTCGTGTTTCTCTCTCACACCCAGGCTCTGGTAGAG
>OMLF01027497.1:53532-70620 GCA_900302615.1 Holocentrus rufus
TTTTATTACAATACTAAAACTCTACAAAACCTTCATTCGAATTAAAAATGAAAACAGAAAATATTCTCTAAATGCAGAAGTTCAGGGCCACCTCATAGCAGTTCCTACAGCAGGCAAGGTTTTTCTTTTTTTTAAATATTTATTTAGGTCTGGTAAAACTGGTGCCCACCCGATTTAGGGTTGTAATCAGTGCAAGACCAAGCATCTGTGTTGAAATGTGCCTGTCAGTGAGGCTGTTTACATGCACAAAACACTCTTTCTGAGTGTATGAATCCTCATCCTGATCATAAATATTCTTTTATGTTTAAATAAAGTATTTCCATGGTAACTGAGCATATGCAGACAGAAAAAAAAATAAACAGTACTTCGGAAACGGTGTTCACTTGTCTCAGCATCCCAAAGGCAAATGCCAGCTAATTTGTTCAGGTTTCTCATAATGGCATTAGAGCTTATTCAGGTTATTATAAACAGGATATGTTCACACGAAAAAAAAAAAAAAAAAAAAATAACTGAGTGTAACTGGACACCGGTGTGCATGTAAACACGCTCAATAAGAGCTCCCCTTCTGATTTACCAGAGAAGAAAACATGAGCAGGGAGCAGCACGCTGACATGTAGCTGACTGGTGTTATTAGTGTCGAAAAAGGGGGCAACTGTTAATGATGACCAGCACAATAAATTAAAGTTTAAAAGATAATCTTGCTAATATTAAGGCTGAGCTTGGTGAGAAAGGTTGTCGTCGTTATATGTCACAATGTAAAATGGGAACTTAGAGAAGGCAACAAAGAGGACACCAGAAACGTTTTCAGCTTTCCATATAAAATCAGGATCTGGTTAGAGCTTTAAAGTGCAAAATTTCTACAGAACATTTTAGGAAAACTAAAATCCCATCTTCTTCAAGCGTTTCATGTTAAATCGAACTGAACCAACCAGACCCTCTACGCTGCTTCGTAGGAATAAAAGACTAAATCACACACACGCGCACACACACAAACACACACACACCAGCGGCATGTGTGAGGACAGCGGTGTTGTTTTTCTCCCCCCCCCCACTACTGACCATCATACTGAATTGTCTAAGGTGAGCAGAGCCTATGAGAAACAGCTTCCTAAATGATGTGCGGATGTTTTTCTTCTTCCGTTTTTATCCAGCCGTCACAGCGCTGCGCTGACTGACTGGGGGGGATGTGATCGGCGGGGATGGGAGGGGTTTCGGAGTGATGTCACGACTGCTGCTTGTTAGCCTCTTCTTCATAAGCGTTACCCGTTCCGTTCTGCACGTACGCAGAGCCGGAGCCGAGCCCGTACAAGTGACCACAGTACTTTGCATCATCAATATGATCCTCAAAGAACATCTGTGGGGGAAACAAAGAAAAAAAATCAATACATAATGTTTAGTATTTTCTGCAGATTTTTTTACTTACATTACTGCATGCATTTATTTCCTGGATGTAAAATTTTGGCAAGTAAGTAAACAAAGTAACAAACTCAAATCATTCAAACGCAAATCAATTGAGATTCACTGTTTCATCACCTATTACATGTAACCTCTCTCTCCCGAAGCCAAAGACACGCACCTCTCTCATCTTGAAGAAAGCCATGCCTGTGAGTAAAGAGTCAGAGCCTGCCTGGTGCTGAGGTCCAATCCTCTCCAGCTCCAGCTGCTCGGCCACTTCCTGCAGCCCGCCCTGCCACACAAGACATGTCAGTGACTCAGGCTCTACTCCTCTAGTCAGAGCCAAAACCCCGAGGAGAGAAATCAACGTGAAGACTGAACTCTTGGGTTTTGCTTGCGTATTTTTCTTAAGTTACCTTGAGGTTTTTACAACTCTTCATGAGGTACTTGACATCGTAAATGACTGGAAAGAACAAGCGAAGGATCTCAAAGAAATCCACTTCCTCCTCAGGCAGGTTGGCATTCGACAGGATCTTGATCAGGTATCCGAAGTCATAGCCACTGTAACACACACACACACACTAATTATTTCAGTGTTTTCAAAGAGCACATCTTCATTTTTTTTCTTTTTTTTTATCACTTCCACTCTGCTGGAACATCCAGACTGTGGAAATCTTTCTCTCACCTGCCTGTTCTTTTCATGTCGCCTCATGTCTGCTACACGCTGCTACATATGCACAACTAAACGACGAGATAATAACACACATTAACTTTTAAAAAGCATGTGCTCTGCTAGCCCAGTCTCTTGCTTCTCCACACAAAATACTTAATATTGAGTTACAATATTATTACTGACTGAAAGACATTGTTGTTAGCTCCTTAGCGGAGTGATATTATGGAAGCACATGTTCCCAATTCACGTGCTCTGCTGTGTGTTTGGTTTGTGGTTTGACCTCAATGATGCATCAACACACTAAAGACTAATCAGTGAAACCAGTATGAGCCTATATACCATTTATGAAAACGATAAAACATTTTATTTAACTGATGATCTACATCATATACCTTATTAGGAAATGACAGAGGAATCTGAAAATCAAAATCTTTGAATTTCCATTTCTATTCCTTCTATTTCCATTCCTCTTGAAATTTCCATTTTGTCAGGGTCTATGTTTAAATGTCACATTTAAACATGATCTAGTCTTTTTTTGGTTTGCCCGAACCACCTCTTTGGACTTTTTCTAGTTATCCTGAAAAAAAAAGAAAAGAAAGAAAAAGAAAATTAAATAAATAATAAATAAATAAATTCAATAAAAGATTATGAACAATATGAACAACTTCAAGAGGATTTCCAAAACCTTGTTCTCAGGCCGGGATTTTAAAATGCAGTGATTTTTCCCCTTTTTCCAGCTCTCTGGGCATCCAGGACAAAACCTGCTGGGAGTCGCGTTGCTCTGCTGCCCTCTGAATAGCAGTGAACCCAAATATAAACTGCTGCATTAAAAAAAAAGAAATCTGTACTTAAAAAGCAGAATACCTGTGGAAAGACAGCCACTTGACACCTTCACAGAGCACCACTCCTGATGTCATCAGCAGCTCTGCAAAGTACAGCGTCTCGATGCCTTCATCCTCGTGCTTCTTGAACTGAATCCCTGAAGTGGTCAGAAGCTCAATGGAGTCCTGTGCATACATGTCCTCTCTGACAGCGAAGAGAAACCAACATAGTGCATCTGAATGACACTCAACACAACACTAACCTGCCACTATGAAACTTCACACTGGTAAAAACAAACTGGAGAGGCAGCACAGTGTTCATCATGCACCCCATAGAACTGTGGAGGTCTTGTACTCTGTCAGTGCAGGCAGTTTGAACAGTCCTCAGTGTTGTTGGCGGTATAAATTGTTCATTATTGTAGACCGTACTGCCAATTCTGCAACAAACCTGCACTAAACTGACAACTCAAAAAGAAGCATCCCAAACATATTAACATAAAACTGTGAAGCATATTGACAAAAGAGTATCAAGCTCTAATTACCATAATAAATTATGCAAAATAACATTTTAAGTGTGTAAGAACATGCTCTGATCTTTCATGTGAAACAGCCTGCTGTGTAATCTGATGTGGGTCATGATTCAGCTGGGATGCTGCTCCCTTTCGTTAAGGTAAAATGAAGCAATGAAGGTATTAAGCTAGTTTTGGCAAGCCACAATATGAGGGCTGCTGACTAAACTATGTTGACTCAAATGGGGATGAGAGCCAGAACACCTTTATGCGATGCTGGCATCAAAACTTCAGTCTAATGTTGTTCATTAATTCCACTTCTGTCAGATTATAGGCCATAAAATGCTCAAGTTCGTAAATGTGTCTGAATGCAATATAAGAAATGAACAGAGTGAAAGAAACAGGGAAGCGGTCTTACGTGAGGTTAAACTTAAAATTGAACTGCCATGTTGATGTCCCCGGTGGGTATTCACCCTGCTCATTCATAAAAGTGAGGCCTAGCTGGATTATCTTGAGCAAATCCACATTGCAGCGCAGTAACTGGTACTGGTAGTCAGCGTTGCTTCTGAACTCTCCAATCGGTCTGGCAACCACACCTGGAAACTCTGTGTCCTGTGAACGGAATGACACCCATTATGCATGAGGGAAATCTGTGCCCAGCAATGTGATGTGCGGTTATTGTTCCCGGGTGTGCCAATCATGCACGTCTGCAATGTCAGTCTGTGAGAATAACGCACCATAGCAATGTAATTGTACTTTCGAATAACATGTCGGATCCTTTTCAGCTCCTCGTCCAGGTTGTTGGCCCAAACCTCACATATTCTTTGGCTGTGGTCCACAGTAGCTGCGGGCATAGTGCCACTTCTTCATGCAAAGCAGTGAAGAGAAATTAAACACCTTAAAGAAATCTGCAGTCCTGGCTTGGTATGATGACCTGTGTAGGGACAAATAGAGGTGACAGGACAAAGGCGATTAACACATGCTTCCCAGGTACCTGAGCAGTGTTGAAAAATCATTCCTCACCAAATCTAAATTACAGGAAATGTAAACCCCTCTCTGTATGAGACCAGAGATCCCAATGTCATCTAAACGAGGAGGGGAATGGGGGTAACTTAATGCTACCTTTAACTTGGGCTACTTAATGCTAACTGGGAATTTTTGAGGTAAGTTAAGAGCATACACACATTGGTTACAGAGGCCATTTATCCCCTATACCAATGTCAGGCTACAGTCCATCATCAGCCTCTATCAGCTGAAAACTTAGCTGGCATGTTAACCAGTCGCAGGCAGTTTTCAGCAGAAATTTGTGCTAGCTAGGTTAACTGTAGCAATTAGCCTGCTAGAAAACCAGCGTTAGTTAACGTGTGCATTAAAGTGGAAAACACCAGGCGGGCAGGTATGCCCAGCTCTGACATGTTTCCTAGACAGAGAGCTAGCTCGGCAGCCAAAAACGACAAGTGTGCGAAAACATGCAAGGAGCAAGTAGCAGCAACACCACCAGACCAGCAACACACAATCGGCGCCACTTCCCTGGCTTTGGCTGCTGCAAAGCTCACTGCGGCTTCACTAACTTACCGTTTCCCAAACTGGAAGGCTGCGTTTGAGCCTGTGCTTTTTTCAAAACCACAAGTCTGACGTACGCTCTTGTGTCGAGGGTTTTCACTAACTTTTCAATAGTTTTATATTCAGTGTGGTATCGATATCATCCTACAGCTGCCATCATAGCTGAGCCTACAATACGACGTCATCACGTAAAATGAAAACGTCACGTATAATTGCGTATGTCCCACTTCGTTTTTGCTCCCTCATTTCACCCCATTTTTTAATATTTAGACTATTTTATTTTATTTATTTAATGGTCATTCTACATGTCAAGGCAAAACTTGACTTTTACACGATTCTTCAGAGTTAAAGGGACATTTACTCAAGTACTTTCAAGTACAATTTTATTTTGAGGTACTTATTTCTGTTTTGTGATACTATATTTTACTGGGAAATGTACTTTTGACTTCACTACATTTATCTGGCTCTACAGTTACTTGTTTAAAGTGTAAAGCTGAAAAGTAAAACCAGGAGTTTCATGATCTTATTTCTGCTTAGATCCATGAAGAACATTTGGCAGCCTTATGCAGTAAATCACTAAATAAACAATAACCAGAAGATTTCTAAGTGCTTGTTAAAGGCAACTGGACTAGGTGATGAATGATAATCTTCACAGACAATTACCACTAGAGTGTTTTTAAAAGTGGGCACCAGACCACATCACAGATAAAATCTATGTAGTGTAAATCATTTTAATTTCACAAATTTGGTTCTGCACTAAGAGTAGAGCAGTCTATATTTTGGACAAACTAATACCAAAACTGGGTTTCAGACTCACAGGTTTGAGCTTGCTACATGTGTCAGCCCAAAGAAAGCTGGATTGCACAGTCCACTGATCAAACACCCATGAGTTTTTGACTGTAGTGTGGGATTGTAAGAGAAAACGACTCTGTGACCTGGAATGGCTGTGCAAACACTGGATGATACTTTCAAAGGTAATGCAAGAATAATCTGCTATTATTAGAGGAATTATTACAATAATAACAATATGATAATAATATAGATTTATTTCACAAAGAAACACAATTTATAGAATATTGCATTTAGATTAGCTTGACAAATCTGGCTTTTGGTTCACCTGATCAAAAACTTAATCACATAAAGCTCTTTCTTTATGTGGTCAAAATCCCTTATGATATGACATTAGACATTCTGGATGCAAATAAAACAACATGCAAATACAGTGAGGTAACAGCAGTCAAAAGAAATAGGCCACAGTACAAAAATACCTTTACATGCTTTGCTCTGCTTAATGATCTGTGCATTATTAATTTGGATTATTATAATAGGCCTACTGCACACTTTTCTATTACAGCGAGGAGAGCATAAGGTTATATTATAGCCTCACTGCCTGTGATTGTTCTGCAAAGAGAGACAGAGAGATGAAAGATGGCACAGTTACTAAGGAAGATAATGAACGTTCTGGTGCTCTGAGTAACAGTACATTTCTTATCATGCTCTAGTCTGCAGGTTAGGCATACGGTAGTCTTGTTATTTACAGCATGCACAATTAAACCAGTAGACCACGGATTCCCTTTGGTATGAATTTGGTTTGGTCACAAATATTGCACTTAGAAATGTGGCGTTTGGTACAGTGCTGTGGACTGAAATGTACCGGAACAATTATAAAGTAGTCTTATCAAACAACCTTGTTATTTAGTCTGCAGTGAAATTTTAAAATTATACTTTGATATCAGGATACAGTATTTAAGTGCACATTCCCATATTGAAATACCCATGTGTTGAACAGGAAGTGCTGGTCAGTGGCCACTGACCATTTGCTACAGTAGTCCAATGGCTCAGAAAACCAGTCTGAGCCCAGGAGGAGTTGATGTGGAATGTGAAAACAGTTGGAGTGCTGTGAGTTTACATTACTTTGGATATTTTGTGATATGTCATATGGTTCTGAAATACCCCGACTTTACCATTTGAACTGGATATTTCCAAGTGGTAAATTAGGCGGACTGGGAAAAAACACAGACTGAGGCCAAGTGTTGAACCCAAACTGCCAGTCTCTAACCAGTGACTGCATGTTACAGTAGCAAATAAATAATTCCCTTTTACAAGCCTTGAAAAATGTAATAAATGTTGCAAAGACCTAATGGATACATCGAGCATAAGGAATACCATAAATAGCTTTTAGCAGGACATGAAATTAAAAGCAACCCTGCACGACGTACACACAGATGCATGCACACACACACTTTCAAATCGCTCATCACTGAGTATATCAAGATTCAGTCAGTTCACGCATTTGGCTATGTTTAGATGAGCGGAGAATTTTGTTCTTATTTTGCCATATATGAATGTCATAAGTTAATTAAAATAACCTGGTTAAACTTATATTCTGATTAGAAGTGACCTGGTTGAGATGATTTACTGATTTTAAGGAGTTACTGGGGCATGGGAGCATCTTACTCGTTTCACTTTTGGTTTCCGCTGTTTGCGTAAACTCAGACTCGCAGTGTTATGGGTATTTTTGATGTCAACAAAAAAATGGCGGAGTGAATATTTACTATTGCTACAACTATCAGAATCAGCATTTCTTTCACTATTATAAGTAACTACAGTCAACTACAATTTACAGCTGTGAACTGACTTATATGGCAACAGGGATAATCCACCACAGGCTATTAAAGTTGCGCGTAAACAGCTTATGACCTTAACTGGAGCATGGCCGATAGCCAGTTTACTCCGTGCATGTAAATATTGTCATTGTTCAAGGGCCCTTTGGACAGCTGGCAAATGTTATACTCTCCACCAAATGCTACATATACTCAGGCAGCAAAGTAGGCAGCTTCGTCAGAGTCTGGATCCCTGGTACTATCCTCACTGAGGGGCGAACGGCAACTGAGGTCTGCGATGCCCGACTCCTGGTCGCTGTTGTTGGAGAGGTTGGGGTCGAAGGTCTGGTTCAAGTCCTGGGGCAGGATGATCAGGCTGCTCTCTGGCGCTTTCTGCTGACAGGGGCTACTGGTGATGAAGCCCTCGGTGTAATCCTGAGGGGTGTTGGCCAGAGCCAGGTAGTTACCAGAGTCACCTGCCCATGCCGTGGGGCTCTTGTCCATGATGGCTGCTTTCCCGGCAACATTCCCCCCCTGCTCCTTCTCCAGCTTCGCAATTTTCTGTTGACAACATAAACAGAAGGTAACAGTCATATTCTGTAACCAGTTTTCATTTTAGTGGTGAGAATCGGTATGATTATGAAACTCAGTCCGACCTTTTTGTGTGAGGCCAGCTGCTCCTCTAGCTGCTGCGTCTCCTCCTGAATGGTCATCAGGTAGTCCTGCACAGACTGTCGAGGATGCATCCCTCTGTCAAAACGGTTGTACAGAGCTCTCCAGAACCTACAAAAAGAGTGAAAAATTCGACTGTTTTCTTTCTCATGTACAGCTTACATGAATACTTTAAGTAAAGGAGAGAAACCTCTATTCAACTCAGATTTAGAATTTTTCAAAATACAAATGCAGACAATTCATTTAAAACTAAAAGTGAGTGTTAACTAGTTGGTCTGCAGTTTTGTGAGGACCTACTTAAAACAGTAGGGGGCAGTAGATGGCCGGAGAACGCCTTGAGTCTGGCTGTGGTCAGGCCTGTACAGGGGGTTGACGTAGTCCGTCCGGTTGGTCCACAGATACATCCACAAAGAGTGGGTCTTGTCACGCAGTCTGTCAAAACCAAAGTTATCATGAGTGTTTCGTGAGAGTCAACGAATGCAGAGAGGCCCAGAAAGAGGGGCAAGACATGCTTAGTGGGCTGGAATTTAAACGTGCAAGAAAGAAAGACTTGGGACATGCCGGTTTTGTTTCTACTGTGGAGTTATCTCCATTTACACTCGCTCAGTACTGTAATATATGACTCTTTTTTTCTCTTCAGTCGTCAATTTCCCTCTTTGAGAGCCATGGCTTTCACTGGATGTCTGTGCAGTGAAAAGGACAAGAAACTGATGGTGGCCACGAGTTTAAATCTCACCCCAGCTCTATCCTCTCGCGCTGGTTGTTGCCAATGAAGTTGCCATACTGACAGGAGTAGATGTGGCTGTGAATGGTGATGAGGAACCTCTCGTTGAACTCAAAGGCACAGGGGAACTGTTCCATCAGCTGCCACACACACTCGAGAAACTGATCGATGATGGGAGACACCTCTTTAGGGTCTCCATCCAGGTGGTTGCATCTGCAGAGAGTCGGGTATTATAGGATCCATTAAACATTTACAGTCATTACAGATGCAGTATTTGTGTATTTGAAAATGATTGTTTAGAGTCAAACCTGTGAGAGAACTTGTGTCCAAATGAGACCCAGTCTCTCTCAACGAGAACCTAAGTGCAGCAGAAGATATTACTGAGACATAAGGAAGACTACAGTTTTGTACATCTTTTTGAAGTTGAGACATGGTACACAGATAATCCTCGCAGAAAGGACGAACCTCCTCACCCCCAGTGTGGGGCGATTTTCCTCTGACTCTGAAGACAATTTACTTTACAAAGTGCCTCTTGGCAGA
Organism: Holocentrus rufus; assembly: GCA_900302615.1. NCBI lineage: Eukaryota > Metazoa > Chordata > Actinopteri > Holocentriformes > Holocentridae > Holocentrus > Holocentrus rufus. The sequence continues at coordinate 63,033 of OMLF01027497.1, forward strand.
TCCGCAGTCTGCCAGAGCAAATCCTTATGATCAAAGAAGCAGGCATCATAAGCACAGCATTGGCCGTGCTGCTTTTAGCCTCTCATGGGAGACTGTCAGCTACAATCAGAACGCGGTTGTGCAGTGTGTTCACATGTCGATGCCCATAAAAAAGACAGAAACCTGGCTTGACATGATCAGATAAGTAGGGATGTGCAGGGAAATGAAGCAGTGGAGGAGCCATTCACACAGTTTAAAATTCTGTAATAAAGACAAATTTCTACCATGAAGCCTTTGAGGGTCCTGTAGTAGGGGTCCAGCAGCACACAGGCCACTGAACACACCTGGGCAGTGCGGTCCCAGCCGTCTGAACAGTGAACCAGGACGCTGACACCTTCTTCTGCAACAGCCTGCGCGCACACACACACACACACACACATAAAACACTGTAAACATTCTGATCATTTTCAAATCTTATTCTAATAGCTGACTGAAATTCAGATGGCTAGATAGGTTTGTGAATTATGTCCAGAATGTCACATCTTTTGGTTGAGAACTAGATGTGATTTTTTAAGACGTGCTGCATGTTTAAAAACTGCAGGGAAATCCCAGTTACCACAGAGCTATTAGTTATTGATAAAATACCAGAACCAGCTGTGTCAAGGACATCCTGTTGGAGGAATAACATCAAGGGGGCAAGTATAGTGGGCTTCCTACAGGAGATAATTTCTGCTAAATATGGTGGAGAAATGGGTTTATTTATTGAGCAGATATGACTCATTAAATAAAAGATATCACTAGTAGAAGATCATTTTCTCAGCCACTGTAAACAACATGCAGGTAATGGAGGACCAACACAACTGACACCTGACTGACTGACCTTAATTTGCCTCTTGATGCCAACAAAACAGAAACCGACTCTCATAACAAAACAGTGCATGCAAACACTGTATCTGTACTACACACACACACCAAGATGCAACACATGCACTCGCACACACAAACACACCTAAGATAATATTGAGTGCAGCGCTGAGGCAGACACCAGGGATTAAGCCCCCAGACTGACCTTGGCGATGAAGATGCCAGCGTCTATGACAGCTTTGATGTGCTTCAGCCAGCCTGAGCTCTCCAGACCCTCCAGGAAGTCTGACATGGAGGGGGACCGCAGCTGACACACTGTAAGCACAACACAGCTGTCTCACTGGCAGGAAACACGGGGCATACCTGATCACTGGACATTATTAAAACTCACATTCCCTCTCAGAGCGCGAGTCAACTTTCAAGGCAATAAAGTGAAGGAATCTGTGCGTGGCACGGCAAAATGTGGGTCACTGGGATACTTTGTTGGTCAAAACAGGTTGTTTTCGTTTTTAAAGGCGCATTAGGTAAAATCCTAGGGTCAATAAAAGTGAGGACGCTTAGACTCAACTGACAAAAAAATGGAAGAGGTTTAGTCTACATGGTTCTCATGATAGGCCTGACTTACTGATAAATTGCACGCTTTATTATTTAATGTTTTTAGGTCAGTTGACTCCAAAGGGTCCTCACTTAAATCAACTCTTGTCGATTTTGCATAGTGTACCTAAGATTTCAGGGAACTTGAAAAGTCCATGATACCCACTTATAAATATTTGGTTTTCCAAGGATAACATCTTATTTTCTTTCATTATCTTTTAGTTGGTCATTTGTCTGATTCTGTAAATACAATGCTAACTTAAATAAAAAAAAAGAAGAAGAAAAGAAGAGGGCATCATCATTACATATAACAGATGCATCATTGACTAATTGTCAACACATGTGTGCAGTTGAAGCATGCACTATATAAACCAGTGAAAAGTTTGCTGTAACCTTTCGGTCCAGACAGAAGCAGTACGATGAAATGTCATTTTCCCCCCAGAATTATGCAGTTGAAACACTGAATAATTAATAATATCCAAGTTTGTGACAAACGGCCACAATCATAAACACGGGCAAGGTAGGCCATTAAATACATACTGTAAAGCTTAATGCATTGTTTGTTTTTCTTATAAAATAATACATTTTCCATGGTAAGGGTTGATTATAAATATTCATAAATATTCAATACACTCAGAGGCAGAGTGACTATGCCATTAACATTTTATTACAGTAATGGTATAAACTCACAATTCTGACTGGTTGATAACTGTGTATAAAGAACATCTGTTCTGTCCTCACTCTGTAAGGTGTTGACAGGAGGTCAGTTGACAGATGTGACAAAGTGTGTTTTTTCTGGGACAACATCAGCCTGCTGACCTGTGAGAGTGTCTGTGGCCTGAAAGAGTTTGCTGTGTGGCTTCCAGTGGGAGAGCGAGCAGGTGAATGAGTTCAGTCAACCTTTGGTTTTATAACACACAGGAGAGCGTACCTACTGGGAAAATATTGCACTTAAAAAAAAATATTGAAAAATTGTTTGAGCTAACCTCGCTGGGCAGGGGGTCTTCAAAATCTTATTGAAGTGTGGAGAGAGAGAAAGAGAGCGAGAGAGAGAAAGAGAGAGAGAGAGAGAGAGAGAGAGAGAGAAAACCTCTGAAGAACAGGCGCTGTCTCCGGCTTTTTTTAAAGAGGCAGACTTCCCTTGTGCTGCCAGGGGGCAAGTTATCACAACTAAGACCAGCTATAACTTTTCATACTCTAAATCACATCATTCTCACGCCCTCAGTCCTCTTTGGGGGATAAGGTCCCGGATTGTCCACTCAGGGAAACCAAAATAGCTCAGAAATAAAATCCAGATGGATTCAAAGTCTTGGTAGGCGCACCCCTGCACATTACCCAGAAACTCTCCTGTGGGCTCATCGGAGGCCTGATTGCAGAGCGGCCTGCATGAGTGCATATGAAGGCCACAGGGATAGCATGGGCTCCTGCTAGGCTTTCGTAATGTGAGGAAGCAGCGGACATAAACAGACAGTTTTGTTTTGGTATTCTCAGAAACTATACGATTTGTTCCAGTAAGCCTGATGTGGTGCAACACTACTGACACAGTGAGGTGTGCACGGCTGCAGCCACCAGATGGGTTCTGCAGAAACACTAGTCCAGAATGATCATTTGAGCATGCCTCGATAGTTACCTTCTAGCATTTTTTGCTGACTGTTCCTCATAACATGGATGTTCTCAATGGCGACGAACTGAAATTTGATGTTGGAGTAGTTGTCTTCGTTTTCATAGCCTTTTCCTGCAGCTCGGTTTGCGATTGCATTCAGCTACAAAGAAATTACATTCGATTACTTTCAGAAAAGAGGGTGATGCAAAGTTTAAAATGACAAATGCTAAGGAATCTGAGCCATTTCACTGCTGATTCCACACTAACAGTTATTCTGAACAGTAAAAGAATAAAAGGCATCATTTTAAGCACGTTCTTTATATGGTATTACATGGTATGGCGAATACACTATTCAGCTTGCAGGATGTTTTTGAGGCTTTTGCTGTGAGTACACCCAGCTGGCAAAACGCTGCATGGAAAATAAAGCCCACCTGAACATACAGCATCGTACCATATGTTTTCAGAAGGCTATTGCTTAGGCAGAAAGGGCTCACCTTAGGCCTGGTGTCCACCACATACATGAAGTCACTGCGGGGATTGGACCTCAAGATGGCCTCCAGCATCTGTTCATCCTCCAGGCAGCGTGCGCTGAAACCTGAAAGAGGCTGGCTGCTGCGGCAGATGGCAGCCTGGGAGGAAGTGAGAGGGAAACAGACATATACAGGAACGTTTATGGCATGCTGTAGACCACAGTCGACATGGTTAAATTAAATTAATTTACAGCATTTTTGACAGAAGTAGGACAATACACAACTGGGAACAATAAAAAAGGGAAGCTGCGAGGTTCATGTGACATTCAGGATGTGAGAAGCAGGGCTCGTAGTACAACTTCGAAGTAGCTCGGGTTAAGGTTCTCACATACTGAATGTCACATTCAGTATGTGAGATACAGGGCTAAAACAACTTCGAAGCATTTTTTTGGACTTGCATGTTAAAATTAATCAACTATCCATATTTCATATTTCCATTTATGAGCCACGAGGGAAAAGGCCATGAGCGGTAGTGCGGGTCTCAATATTGGCTCATGAACCAGATTGCAGCCCCTTTGTACAAACTGAGGTCTGCACACTGGACCCTCAACCCTGGGAAGCTGACCTCACACACATAAAAAACTCCCCACTGTCCAATCAAGGATGAATAAGACGGATTATAAATGTTTCAGCGTATTCCTGATAAGGCTTTCACAAATATGAATCATGTTAGAGAAGCCGGTTGTAATTCATGCTTCTCGGATTTAACGATGCTTCTCGCTCTTTCCACATAAGCGGTTTCATACTGTCCTATACTTCCGCTGCGTTGCACATCAGAGCCATGTTCATTAGAAGGGAATCCTTAACCGCGAGTTCAGTAAATCAGTCCCAGCGCGGGCCAACTCGGACTGACCTGGAATGAGACCGGCAGCCTCAAATGACCTCTTTCACATCTAGATAACATATTCACTCTGAAGATCTGTGAATCTCTTTTTTTGGGGAATCTTGGAACAAAACCTCCCCACCCTTTGGACTGCGAAGTTCTGGTGGGCACTAGTATGTATATAGTATATAGAGCGCGTATATAATGTCTGTTGAGGGGATTAATGTTGTTGCATTTCCTACTGGTTGCTAATATAGGCAGATAAATATAATAGATTACTTTGTGGTCCTTTAAATGAAGATGAACTGTCAATTAGTGAGCAGAAACAACAAAGAAAAGAATGCATGGCAACATCACACAAAAATTGGGCAACTTACATGATTTTCTTTGCAGTAGTACGACAGAGTGGGAAATCTGCCTCTGCTGCGGAATTTGGAGCTCCCGACGATGACAGGAGGCGTGGCTGATTTAGGTACGAAGAGGTCTGCTGGGTAAGTGTCACTTACCTGTGGACAAAAAAACAGGCCAGAAATGAGCATTTGCAATATCCATATTAGGATGAAATTGTACAACTGGCCGGAGATGCAGCCATGCTGACCTTGTAATCTCGGTTGACAGGGGAGAGTTTCCAGAGAGAGTTTGGAATTCCCATTCTGCTGTAATCAGCCTTGAGGTCCAAGAAGTCCCACTGCTTTCGTCTCTCTTCCTTATCAATGTTGGGCTTATAGGAGAAGCAATACAACTCCTCATAAGATTCTGTAAGACATAATAACATTTGTTGACATCAAGAGTTCAGGAGACCAAAGTGTTGCAAAAGCAGAAGAGATATGTGAGCCACATTTGACTGTTCACTGTCATGTTAGTGCAGCATGAGTTCACCTGGCTGGGAGAGACGCTGTAAGGACACTTGAACGTCATGGCAGTCGCGCTCGTGGGGAAAGACAAAATGAAGGACCTGGAAGTTCTTGCAGTGAATGAGCAGAGTGGCTGTGGCCGCTTGTTTCTCCACACTGCACACCAAACTGTGAAGCACCTGATAAGAAAAGAAAAAAAGAGGACAAGCAGCACTTTTGTAACGCTGTGCCATTTCTTTTTTTACATTGCAGACATACTGTACACCCTGCTACCTGAATGCAAACAGTGATTAGATGATGAATGCATATTTGTAAAGTGGCATGCATTGTCTCCTGTTCATGCACTGCACTGCACTTTGCACTGTGCTTACGGCCCTGCTGTTCTTCTCGTACATCACAATGTGCCACTGCGTAAGCTGTCACTACCTCACTGTACCAAGGCCAACAACATTCCTCAATATTTACTATACTCGGAGAGAAAAAATGATTCTATGTGCAATTATTGATTGTCTCCTAGGTGCCACCAGGTGTTGCCTACCCATGTTTCTGTGCGGACAGTCTCATTCTCCACGAATATGGTATGGGTGGCGGTCAGGTACAGTGTACCCACAGTGGACTTTCTGGGGTTGATTCTGTCAGTGAGTCTGACATTTTCCACCTGGGGGAAGAGGAGGAGGACGGGGAAAGAGGAAGAACCGCGTCAGACACATTCACTCTCATCAAACGCACAAGAATCCATAGTGTCAGTACAGCAAAACACTCCATGTGCTGTGCCACCATGTAAACCCAGTCATCAAATCTGTGACTGATAGCAGGAAGAACTTGATTGCCTACGTGGCCATCGCGGCACGCACACGCCCTGTTAATAATAACAGCGCTTGTGTTTGCTTAGTGATCTGAATGGTCACTAACTGGGGACTACCACCACGAAGAAGCTTTGGATTAGCACCAAGCTAGTCGCACTGTGCGGAAATTTAAATCACTGCAATCACAATCCGCGGTTACCTTTGGTAGTCGGATGTGCTCCATCAGCAGCTGAAAGATGAGCTAATACTCCGCGACTAGGCTGTGTGACCTATCGCGATAAAAATAACTACTATGATTTAACCTATTATTAATATTATCCTATGTATAATGTAGGTTTTGGCTTGGATAATTGACATTAAGATTTTCGTCAGTGACGCTCAGGTAAACCCAGCCATAATATTCCCTGCGCTGCATTCATCTGACTTCCCCGTGGTCCTAAAGCCTCCCATGTTCCGCACTATAGTCTACATTTTTTCCAAATCAGTAACAAAGGCGCATTGAGGCTGCCCAAAGCTTTTCAGTAATCTGTCTTTACATCAAATATCCATCTGTACAAAAGTTAAATCGTGATTTAATCCGGATTTAGTGCTGCTCATGCTGAGCTAGGGCAACTTCATACACCCAACCACAGGCTGCAGCAGCAACACGTGGTGGGAGAGTGCTCTTATAAACTTAAGTCCCCATCGGACACCGCTTTCAAGTCCGGGACCGCGAAAAGTAAGTTTGGAAGGAAATTTATTAGTAATTCTACCCATAGGCAATATTGCAGCCAACAGATTAGCTACTGTAAACAACAATAACACAACAGAGCTGATAGTTTAATGCATATCATATTTTAATGTGTAGACTGATCGGGTATCTTAAATAATGCTGCAAATGTCTAAATCATGTATTAATATAACCATGTATTAATATATTAAGCTGTTACTCGTAAGGTATGCCCTATGGTGCTATTTTTTTTATCTTCTCGAATAACTGTACAGTGTTGCACTGCACTGCAAAGATGCAGCGCTGACATTATTGTTAATTTGACTGATTTATTCAATCAATCAATCATATTCTTACTATCTCATAGAACTGTAAGGTTTACGAGTTTAAAAACGAGTGGTAGCTTATTTCAGTAAAGTGTATCTCTGTAAATTGAATTGGTGAGTTGGTGAACATTTAATGTACAGAGCTCATTTTACTTTTTGCAATTATATCGAAATTTCTGCTTAATTCGTGCAGAGCGCGTTCAGAGCCCTGACACTGCGTGCATGCGCATGTGAACGCACGCCTGTACGGTGAAGTTAGAGGGTGTGACACTGTGCACTGCAAATACAGACATACAAACTTAAAAGTTTTTCACAGAATACAGTGCATACTTTGAGTCAGCATAAAACGTCTAACGTTTGTCTCTTGTCATGCAGTTCAACAGAGCTTGTAGATAGGCTTGAGAACATTTGCAATGCAAACACAGATGTGTCATTGAGATCTGGATCAATCTTTTTCAATATTTTACGGTAAAATCATGTTGATCATGTAAAATCATGTT
>OMLF01027497.1:70660-83467 GCA_900302615.1 Holocentrus rufus
TATATTGTTGTAAACGATATATTTTGAATTATTTTCCACATTAATGAGCAGAACAGCCATCTTTCGCTGGCCAACAGAGAGGTAGGGACAATAAAAGTGTTTTGTTAAACTAAGCAGAAGTGATTGACTTACTAATGCCTGGCAGCCCTGCTGCGCTCCTCGTGGTGCACGGTGTTCATGCATGAGGAGCCAAAAAGCTTGAGCCTTCTACGATTACAGTATAAAGAAGTACTACTGTACTCTGAGCCTACATTAAACAGATAACTAATACTCAGCTGAGTTAAGTCTGGAATCATAATATTTTGTGATTACAAAGGAATGACAGATATTTGTGCATCTGCAGTAATGATGGTTGGATTCATTTTTTTGTTATGGCCAATCATATTTAATAGCCCTTAAATGGAGTGTGGAAGGGAGATATGAAACCAAATATTTAATTAGGGTTGTAAAGTCATAAAGTCACTGATGCTTGTCATCCAGTTTTACTGTAGTCTACACTGTAGAGGTTGTCAAACCTGACCTAGTTTTAAATTAATATGACACTGTATGGATGAAAGATATTTTATTTCAGAATCCATATACCTTATCACTTACCATTATGAAAAAAAATTTGCAATTATATTTTTCCAATACAGAACAACCTTTGGATTTTTGGATTTGGAAATACAAAATCACAGTTGATTGAAGTTAGGCTCTAGGGTCCACAACATGCAGTGGACACTAAACAAAACTTGGAGCGTTCTCACTTTGGAATTCATTTTTGGAGGCCGTCTGTCCCAGGAGAGTTGGAGTGGAGTCAGCCTGAAGCCACAATAACCACAGACTGGTCATTGTGGCTTGTTATCTCTTGCCAACTGAAACTAAAGAACAATTTGCATACTACATGAGTCTGAACTTAAGACTGTTGTACATTTTGGTAAAAATTTGTGACCCACATGCATTATTTTTGCTGACTGGGAGTTGTTAAGCCTGCTGTTCACTGAATGGTCTGTTGCTTTGCACTGGCAGGTCAGTCACAGTTGTTTATTACTCTACATGTGCATTAACCTCTGAGTACGGTTTAGGCCTTGGACACTGACCAAGACAGATACTTTTAGCAGAGCGGGGAGAGATTGTCTTCAATGATGATGAATACATCCATAGATAATGCTGCATCTTCCTACCTAATAAAAAGAGTATTAAATCAAACTAAGAACAGACAATGTCTTCAGGCTCCAGTGCCCAGACGGTTCTTAAAATCTAATATGTAGAGGCTTTGTGCAGGGGTACATTGTCTAAAACATCTGAAACCTGGTGGATTCTGTCCTCCTGAGCAAATTTCTTGCAGATTTTTATTATTATTATTTTTACATTTATTTGACCTTCTTCCATTTCTGCCACATCTATACTGAATGCACATTTGATTAGTTTGCCTAAGGTGGTGGAAATTAGATGCTGGGAAGTTGCATTCTGACAAACACAGCAGGAACTGATTCAAGCCAAGATTTCCAATTTGGTGGTTTGTCCTAGCGTGGGATGTAGGACGTTTTGCCATTTGAAGAAAACTCTGGCTTAGCCCTTTGCCACTGTCTTTTCGAACTCATTATTTTATTTGGTTACAGTTTATAGCGTGGATTGAATGTCCATCTTGTTTTTTTATCCTAACCTCTGCGTCTCTAACCTTTAATATGTCCAACAGTACATCATCCTGGCTTTTTTCATTGAATTGAAGACTAGCTGTCTCATGGGCTGCTGTTTTTGAACTCGAAGCCACTCTGGCCCTGCTGATGTATCTAAATGCTTCTACTTTGAGCTGTTGTCTGGCTTATCAGTAATTGTTCACTCTAACATTTCCTGGTGACACCAGTGTTAACTGGAGCGAGCGGTCCAGTGCCTGCATGGCAAACAACACTCAATCTGTTGACCATATCCACATTTATGAAGCTGGGCCAGTCAGCCATTGGAGGACAAACGTATTCAATTGGCTTCACACAATTAGCACATGTCAACAATGAAACACAGTGAGCCAGTGGCTATTTTCCAGGCGTGCCATGGTTCCAGTGATTATCCTAAATGCTATGATTGGTATATTATAGTGATGTAATACCAATTCAAAAGTCAAGGTTGTTTTTTATTTATTTATTTTTTTACAGATGAAAGATGTTCCAGGAAGAAATGATGTTTCTAGCAGAAACAGCTGTTTCCACATATATCTCAAAAGCTACAGAGCCAAAATTGCGTTCAGATTTTTTCCCCTCAGTATTGTTCGGCCCTAACCTTTAGGCATAGCTTAGTTTCTGAGTTAATATAGACATATAGAGTCTTTATAATTGTATCTGTGAATTTCCCATTCATTTAGCAGAACAAGCTGATTATCCATTTCATCAGCTGAATCACAGTATATTTCATGTCGTTCAATGCACAGTATCAAGTCTAATCAAGTTTAAAGTATTGCGCCTTTGAACTTCAAATGGTTTATCCACTACATCTAAAGCAGCACCTTCTTCCCAGTTGTTTGAGCATTAAAACTTTTCTGATAATATGTGTACTCACTATTCTCTGGTATTGCTGCACACATTGTTACATCCCCCTCATACTGGCTAAGATGTGAGAAAAGTCCCCATTCATAAGTAAAGTTCAAGTTTCACCTGACAGGCAAATAATCCATTTAGCAGACGTTACAACAGTTCCATATCAATGGTATTTGTGGAATATATACCTGACAGATTTTGACAGTTGAATGTACTATTGTGCATGTGATGACTTACAGAATAGAAGAATTCATATGTGTTCTTGAGAATAAAACTATTAAATTGAGAAGTGGCATAGTCAGTTTTGACCAGCAAGGCATATGCAGTTGGTAATTGTGTCAATTGTAGACAACTGTATTCACTACATTGCGTAGATGTTCTGAAAAAATATTCTCATATAGGGCCATTAGGTCTTAACTGAAGGGGTCAGTGGGTCTAACGTGCACCTATGGAGGGGTCCTTGACATAAAAAGTTTGGGATCCCTGCTCCACACAAACAGCTTGTCCCAGCGGCAGTGTCTCCAGTCTGCCTACCATTAAGGATGGCATTTGCTTTCCCATCAGCATGCAGGTCAGATAATCAGCTCTAGCAGCCAGGGCTTGGTGGGCGATTGGCCGTGATATTTGGCTGCTCGGTCGGGCAGGCAAAGTGAGCGAGGAATAGAGCTTGCTGTTGTCATGCTGTCTGGTCTCTGGTCTGTGGGCTGGGCAGTATTTCTGGGGGCCAGCTGCCACCTTCCCACTGAGGTCTTAAGCTGGTTTGAGCTGGTCTTGGTAGAAATGCTCTGGGCTGCAGACTCAACCTTATTTATAATTCACAGGTGGTGGATGATGGAAAAGCTGACTTCACAAAAGATTTTTTTTGTCCTAAGTTCTCTGACTTGTAAATGAAGTTGCCGTGGAGATGCCAGTCCTTTGGTGGTGTACCACAGTTAGCCCAGATTATTGATTTTGTGATGTCCATGGTTCCAATAGCTCAGGGAACATTGAGCAATACCTGTCTTCCATTAAGAGGACTCAACCCCCCAGTACTGTAGCTCGTCCACCCTTCATTGACCAATCAGCACCCATGCTTTTAGCAGCACTCCTGTGGGCTGCACTGGGTAAACAGAAGTGTCTGTTTCAATGTTTGTCAACGTCAGTTGCCTAACCATTTATCAGTAGTCAGTAAGTACCCAGGCAGCTGGGATCTGTTTGGCCTGCGTATGCATTAGAAATCGCAATTTCTGCAGTAACGGGATGAACAAGATGCCTGCTTTTTTCTGTGCTCTCTCCTGCTGTGTGGGCCATTGACCTTAGCAAGGGGGCTTATGGTGCAATATTGGCTCCAGACCACAAGCATGGATGTGAAACACCCCCCTCCCCTCTCCCCCTCCCGTCTCCCCTCCTCTCCTTTCTCTGCCCTGCTCAGGGGACGTCACTCTGCTGGCCGGGGCAGGACTGGAGGCTGTGTCTAGGGGCATGGCGAGGGCAGAACCTATGGAGACACACAGGGGACAGAGAGGAGGAGTAAAAATAGCGTTCTGCACAGTTTACATGCCAGCACAGTGAATTAGCGTTGAGGAGAGTGGTACAGCGTAGTTTGGAGGCTGCAGCCGATGGGATTAGCAGACACTGACTCTGTGCTCCACGTGCGATCGATCTGATGTGGCTCCCTGCAACGTAGAAAAGTAAACTGGGAGAAGTGCATTGACGCTTTTAATCTTGTTTAAACATCAGAACTTGGACTGGTCATACCCATACTGTGCCCTCTACCAGGTAGGCATTAGTAGACTTTTATTCTAGTTATTATTATAAAGGTGCTATATAAATCTTTACTTACTTTTTGCATTAGTCTAATTATTATAAATGAAAAAAAGGACAACACCAACATTGACTATGATTCAAACCACTATAATAATTTGCATATCTTATCATCTGGGTTAAACAGAATCTATGAAATTGAAAGTTTCAGCACTTAGTCTGAATAATCATTCAACTAAAATTTTCACCCTGTCATAATCTGATTTCATTTGTGCAGTAAAATGTCCAAATAGTGGAACATGTGGATCTCTGCAGTGTTTTACCATCTCTACAGTGTAGCTCAACTGTATTCTGTACAGACCATTACACAGACCACATTGTTATGTTAATGATCTGTGACATACAAGGCTGCATTTGCATTTCTCTTGGTTTGAAACTCCACACTTAAATGGAGATCAATGCAGTTTGGACGGTCGTCAGTGTTGATTTATTATCAAGATAATAAAAGTATTGGTTCAAAGAATGAGGTTGAACTTCAAAAGCAAGCTGAAATCCATTCAGCAGAGGGCAGCGACATGTCACCGCACATTTGAATCAAATGATTTTGAATCAAATCTGCAAAGCCTGTAAATTCTGTATTTTTGAAAACTGAATAATGGACACTCCCCTGCATTTATGATAATTAAAAGAGACAGATACATGAGGCAAAGCAAACAGAAAAATGTCTTTGAAGATTTTCTTTTTCTTTTGTGGTAATTGGTGAGGAGAGTTTTTGGAATGTCCTTATTGTGTTATATTGGTACATTCATTACCCCTCATGAATGCAGCCCTTTGAGTACTTAGCTCTACATCATAACCACAGACAATAGTTTATAATGAGACAATTATGAACTTTACTATATACTAGTTATGCAAAGCTTTTGTTTCTGATATGTGTGTCATAGGTTGCAGGGTTGATAACCCTCAACTGTCAAAACCCCACCTTTGTTTTTTCTTCCTGTGTTATGTAATTGTGGCTGTTAGGAGAGTTTTCAGCATTTTTAATGGAACAAGTAGCAACAGCCGTTCAAACTCTGACGCAGATGTAGCCAAAACAAACTGAGCTCAAAGACCTTGGTTTCACAATTCTTGCACCTTCAACTGAATGTTAAAAAGTGAGCTCCAATTCAAATATTGATACTAAGATAAACGTCAGTAGTAAACATGTGGGCTGAAATAGCTCATTTTTCTCCCTTGTGAACTCGGACTTTGAGACCCTCTCAAAATACTGATATTTCTTTTTTCTGTGTATCTCTTCATATGCACGTGCCAGTGCATGTATACATACTGATGTGTCCAGTTCTACTCATAACCACCACACAGACGCATGCACACACATAGCTTAAAAAAAAAAAAAAAACATTTATAAAACTAGACAAGTCAGTTCAGAAAAAAAATCTTTTTTCACAAAGATGGCTTAGAAAGAGGCAGAAGGCTTCTTGATTAGGGCCACAGCTAATAACTATTTTCATTGTTGATTAACGTATTGATTATTATTGCACTTAATAAATTAACCATTTTGCCTGTAAAGTGTCAAAAATAATGACAGTTGCTGATGGGAGGTTTGCCGAGCCCAAAGTGATGTCTTCAACTTGCTTCCTTTGTCTGACCAGCACCTAAAAAAACAAACAAATAAATAAATAAACAAAAAAAAACCTAATTATTAATTTCATAATGATATGAGAGAAACCATAGCAGCTTATTGAACTTAGTGAAGCTGTAATCAGTAAATATTTGGCATTTTTACTTTATAAATTATTAAAATGATTAATCAATTATCAAAATTATAATCAATTAATTTCTGTTGATCGACTAATTGATTAATCAAATTGTTTCAACGCTAATCTTGATGGCAAACTGGGGAAAAGGGCCCAAAAAGACAGCAAAGCAGTTTGCACAAGGCAACAGAAAATATAAAAACAGTGATGTTGAAAGGAGCAGTAAAGGAGCACAGGCATAAGCATAACACACACACACACACACAAAAAAAAGAACTATTTTCACCAGTGTTTTCTCTCTCTCTCAGTAGGTGTCAGCATGCTGGGGCAGGTTCTGTCGTTCGGGCGCTCCCTGGTGCGGAGGAAGGTGGTGGACATGAGCCTGGAGGACTCCAAGCTGTGCCGCTGCCTGGGAGTGGTGGACCTGATCGCCCTGGGGGTCGGCAGCACCCTCGGGGCCGGAGTCTACGTCCTGGCTGGAGAAGTTGCCAAGGGCGACTCGGGCCCCAGCATCGTCATCTCCTTCCTCATCGCTGCCCTGGCCTCCGTCATGGCTGGGCTGTGTTACGCCGAGTTTGGCGCCCGCGTCCCCAAGACCGGCTCTGCTTATCTTTATAGTTATGTGACAGTCGGGGAGATCTGGGCCTTCATCACCGGCTGGAACCTGATCCTCTCGTACGTGATTGGTGAGTTCATGATAGTCCCTGAATCGAGATCTATTATCATTATCGTGCTGGTTCTCCATGTTTGTTGTTGGTTTTTTCACAGGTACCTCGTCAGTAGCCCGGGCTTGGAGTGGCACATTTGATGAGCTGATAGGAGGCCACATAGAGAGATTCTGCAAGACCTACTTCAGCATGAACTCCCCTGGTTTGGCTCAGTACCCGGACTTCTTTGCCGTCTGCCTCATACTCCTGCTCTCTGGTAAGACACACAATAATAACTGCGCATCATAAAATGCAGGTCACATCGGTGCAAGACCTGCAACCGAAGAGCAGAAATTAGGACCGGTACATTTATTTCATAACAGCCAGCATTCATAAGTCACATCTTCACATCTGGTTAAATCCAATAAAGAGATGGCAGGACGTTTTGTGAAAAGTGGTTAATGAGGATCAGGGCACAAACACCGCGGTGGCCAGGCTGCTTCTGCTTTTGAATGCCAGGTTTGTCTCAGTCCACCTGTAATCCTCACTGACCCCTTTCCCTTTTAACCTTTTCATGATCATGCATGTTGCTCTTCTGCACCACCTCTGCTTCACACACACATGCACATCTGGATCTGCCCAGTGCAACCACAATCTCCTCTAAACCTCCACTGGAACAGCTTGGGGTTGAGTGTCTTCCTCAAGGGCACAACATCGGTCGTTGCCGATGAAAAAGAAAGTGTTTCTCAGCCAGCCCAGGCTGGAAATTGTCTTGTCACGAACCCGCTTTTCTGAAGGCTGCTGGCGCCGCTCCTGTTTGCGGAGCTGGAATTGGCTGCCAAGCTTACAATGTTGACAGGGCGCTGAGTGGATGTAAACAAGAGCTTTCTGAGAAACGTCGAAAAAATTGAAAACTTTGTCATGTGTTTTATCTGCTGGCCTGCCAGTGGAGTGATTACGTTTAGTCAGCGTGACCCACAGACAGTTTCTCTCGTGTTTGTTTTTCTAATGGTTGCAATAACTGATACAAATTAAAAAGGTTAAAAAGGGGACATTGAAGATCACTTTAAAATGCAACATGCAGGATCTCCATGTTAATATACTACAGTAGAATTAACTCCTGTATGACAATACTAGAAAAAAAATATTTGCGATTAGTTTGATTTTGAGTTTTCACTGCTGACAGTCTGTTTTGATTTTGTCGACTTTAGAAGCTCAATATGCAGTGGAATATGAAATCTGATATTCTTTCTAGTTCACTGCCAAGTAAAACTTCAAAAAGCAGCAGGAATGAGAGGGGAAACAATTTAAAATAGAGATATATTTATAGAGGAATGTAAAATAGATCATCATTAAATATTTAATGTGTGAAAGATGACTCAAATGTGTCGTTCCAGCAAAAGAAGATGATTAGTAACTGCAGTACTGTTATTTCAACTGAGCTACACTCATGCATCATCTTTGATGTCACAGTGTTTATATTGTCCCTCTGGTCCTTCAGGACTCCTGTCGTTTGGAGTGAAGGAGTCAGCCTGGGTCAACAAAGTCTTCACTGCGATCAACGTGCTCGTGCTCATGTTCGTCATCGTCTCCGGCTTCGTCAAAGGAGACGCACTCAACTGGAGGATTTCTGAAGAATCTCTCATAAATGTCACCATAGTCACAAGGTGATATTTCAGATTTTACAATGAGGAGAAATTGATGACAGCCAAAAACAACATTAAGTTCCTGAGTTAACAACATTCTCACACAAATATTATCATCATTCTCACCAGGCTGTGCTCATGCAGTCATCAGCATCATACAGGGCTGCTATGGCTGGCTGTGCTTCTTATCAAAAGTGCTTTAGTCTAACAAAGCTGTGCGTGTTCCAGGAACCTGTCTGTGACGGCCAACGTGAGCAGTGATTATGGAGCTGGAGGATTCATGCCCTACGGCTTCAGCGGGACGCTCGCCGGAGCCGCCACCTGCTTTTACGCTTTTGTCGGATTTGACTGCATTGCGACAACAGGTGAGCACACGTGTGACAGGTTGCGCTGCAGCAGTGTGACCCTGTTGAACTTCATCGCAGTCAAATACACAGACGTGTGTGTTTGTGCTTCTCAGGTGAGGAGGTGAAGAACCCTCAGAAGGCCATTCCCATCGGCATCGTGGTGTCACTGACGGTGTGCTTCCTGGCGTACTTCGGCGTGTCGGCCGCGCTCACCCTGATGATGCCCTACTACCTTCTGGATGAGAAGAGCCCTCTTCCCATGGCCTTTGAGTATGTGGGATGGGGCCCGGCTAAATATGTGGTGGCTGTGGGTTCACTATGCGCCCTCTCGACCAGGTAATGACCAGTTTCCACTACATTTGCATTGTAAAATTAGTAGGGGACATTGCAAAATATTCATATTAGTAGATAAAAAAATTCTAGCCAATGAATTTATTGGAGACGACAGACAAACTGATATTAGCTGCATGGATTTTAGCACATGTGCATGCAATAAATGGTGATAATGGTGGATATAATGTGGTTGTCTGTTATCTGTGTCTCAGTATTGGATTGATTCCTGTCACTTAATTGGATGTGGTGGGTGCAAATGCTTTAAGTCTCTTTGTTTTGAGACAACTGCACATCTTTAAGATGTATCCAGTGAAAATAGCCTTCATCTGATGGGCAAGTCTGGCAGTGTCTCAAAACAATATTTCAGCGTGACATAATTCTGTCTTTCTTCCCTGGAGGTTCACTTCATCCAAAGTTTTCCATCAACAGATTCTTTGAAACGTCAGTCACCAACTTATCCCATGATCTGCATTCATGAGCGCATTATCGAATTTTACTTTAAATCAGTCAAAGCTAGGATAAGTCACTGCCATATAATGCTATTCATGCTGTTACCTCTGAGTCTGACCTGCGGCTATTTGCAGACTATTATGCAATACAGTCAGTTATTTCGCATATCGTTTCTGCAATGTGAAAGACTTGCAAATCAAATGCTGGTGCTTTTATATGATTAAACTGAACATTTACACTGTACCCTGTGTAAATGTACAGTGCCGGCCTGCAAAGCGCTATGACTCTGGGTCTCATACAACCCCTTCAAAACCATCTCACATGAATGTAAATGAATAGAAAAAACTGACAGAATGATTCGTAAATAGCAAAGACTATTTGACTATCCCTACAGGAAAGAAAGACACTCTGACATTAATTGTGCTCTGAAGCTTTAATGTAATGTACGTGTGTATGTGTGTGTGTGTGTGTGTGTGTGTGTCTGTGTTTGCTGACTAACGTCTCGGTCTTGCATGTCTCTGCTGTCTCATGCAGTCTGCTGGGCTCCATTTTCCCTATGCCTCGTGTAATCTATGCTATGGCAGCGGATGGGGTGCTTTTCAAAGCCTTAGCCCGAATCAATCCTAAGACGAAGACCCCACTTATTGCCACTATGACCTCCGGTGTAGTAGCAGGTGAGATCTGGGGAGCATCCAGTGCGATCACTCCTGCTAATGTTTCACCACCGATCAACTGTGAAAGATACAGTGGAAGACGCAGATGAATCCAGTAGCTCTTTTCCCCCCAAACTGCATGACCTGCAGCAGTCCTGAAGCTGTCCCGCCTTATTGCACTTTATGTTACTGAGCTTTGATTTATGAGCTTTTACTTCCATATATGTTCTTTCACAGTTGTGCAGGTGTCCAGTGTAATGTTTTTTTTTCCCAGAATGCCCTCAACTTAACCATGAACCCTCTTTTCCCTAGCCTGTTGGGCTCCATGTTCCCTCTGCCCCGCATTCTCTTTGCCATGGCACGAGATGGTATTCTGTTCAAATTTATGTCCAAAGTGAGTAAGCGCCAGTCACCTGTGGCTGCCACCATGGCGGCAGGTACCACTGCGGGTAAGCTCCCGAGACAAGGACTTGATGTTTCACCTGCTATGATGGGGTTATATCGTGGACTTATTTATTTATTTATTTATTTATTTATTGGGGTTTTGTCTTTGCACATCGAGCTTTGATGGTGGTGGTGACTGCATGTGAAGCATGGTGGTCTTGGTGGTGGTGGTGGCTGTGGTGGTGTTTCCCAACGCATGAGAAAACATTAAAGTTGAAAAGATATTGTTCCTTTCATCATTTTAATAATTATCAGAGCTCCTAGTATCACTGAGTTCACCACATCAGTCTTCAAGTCCCTCTGGTTTTTAATCATTTGAATAAACGTGTATTGTTTACAAAAAGTGATTAATCATCACAATTAACTACATTTTATGGAATTGTAACATCACATCTAATGAGGATTTTAATAATTAACACATAAACACACAGAATATTACATAATGATCCAGCATTAAGGCCTTTGAGGACTGGTGTTGTGCTCACATGATATTAAAAACATAATTAGAGTTAGAAGATGAAAGGCTTCCTTGTTCAGGAGATTCCAGGTGGATGTAGTTGTGTTTTGGTGTTAAGACTAAGAGCTGGAGGGCGGATGACCCTGTGGATGACCTGGTGCAGATGTTAACCATGGGAGGGACTTTGTACACCCTCCCACCCAGAGCACAAGTCGTCTACTGAGCCAGCACCTGATGTCAGTGGGCAGGGGACAAAAATCTTGGCAGAGGAGAGATAGGCTTTTCTTTTTTTTTGTTTTTAATATATTGTTTTGAGGAGTACCGGACACACCACCGCTTTGTGTTTGAACCATGCTGGTGAGATCAGCTGCACACTGCAGTCAGGTGCTGAGATACACAAAAGATGACACTGAGAGAGAAACGCCAACAGACCCTGTTTGGTATGGAGATGAGTGCAGCTTTCATATCGACCCTGGGAAAGTTTTTGATCTTCTGTGTCTTTACTGTACAAACATCTCTGCATGCAACCTTATCTGCATCTGATCACATGCATTTACTGTGTAGTGCATCTATATACATTTAAAAACATTTAATTTTGTGATTGCAAGGTTTGTAATGTTGTATAATTGTATGTATTATTATGTATGATGAATTTTTTTGATTTACGTTAACTTGTTTTTTATACTTCTTTTTGAAAATATTTGATCAACACAGTATACATCTTATTGATCTATGTTTTGTATTTTTATAGGTGATTGATTGTTTGTTATAATCATTCTATTTCCTCCCCATATTTTAGCCATCATGGCTTTCCTGTTTGACCTAAAAGCTCTGGTTGACATGATGTCCATTGGGACTCTGCTGGCCTACTCACTAGTTGCTGTGTGTGTGCTGATTCTCAGGTGGGTACATTTATAGAAGACATCTATAGATTAGAGTTCCTGTTTGAAGCATCTTGTTTATCCAGTGTTGTGAGAGAGTTTCCTCTTATAGCTTTTGCCCAGAGACCACAAATATAATTATCACGTCGGTGTGATGCACGACTCAGTTTGTAGCATTACACTGGTGATGTAATGTTTCTGAATGCTCCTACTGTTTGAATCTGAAGTGGCTGCCTGAGTGAACACAGGTGTTTACTCAAGTTTCTGCACCCGCAAAATCCTGGGCCTACATTTCTGTTTTGTCACACCATGGTGACTCATCACCACAGCTCCAGTACACACAGAGACTGTAGTGTTTGTTGGTTTAAACCTGATTTATAATACACACCACTGTGTATCCTAGACCTCACTTGTTTCCTAAAGTGAAACCAAAACACCTTAAAATTATTTCATGATGAAATCATCAGGAAAGTGGTTTGAGGTTATACACAGCATTATGTAAGTATGTTCAGTACTTGTATCTCTGTATAACAAACAAAAATGTTTATTATGGTCACATACCAACAATGATATTTGACAACATTACACATTTTGACATTATAGGCTGATAAGATAATAAGATAATAATAATAAGATAATAAGATATTGATCTCCAAGGGGAATAAATAATAACAATAATATATAATAATAATGATGCTATTGATAATAAGCTATACTACTACTACTATTAATAAAAATCATCAGTAACAATAAGGTAATATGAATAAACATAAAAAAAACTCTAGAGACACACCAAAGCACAAACATTTAACCTTTGACCTTTGACATTTTGGTCCTGCAGGTACCAGCCAGATGGAGCCCTTGAGCAGCGGGCCTGTAATGGTGAGAGAGACTTCCTGTCCTCTGAGGAAGGCGAGTCCGACCTGACGGAGTCTGAGT
>OMLF01027503.1:14115-32175 GCA_900302615.1 Holocentrus rufus
CGAGCTACAAACCACAAGCCGACAAACAAACACATGAACAAACACGCAAAAATAAATAGAAAGACGGCAGACAAAACAAAAAAAATAGATGGACAAATACACACAGAGACAAACGAAGACAAACAGAAGAAAAGAAGCACTTGATTAGGAAAAGAAAAAAAAAACTCAGAGAGCAGCTTGGTGGGAAGGAGAGACAGAAATATCCAATGAGGCTTAACTACTGTTACTGCAGGGAGGAAGAGGAAGATATGAGGAAGAAAGAGTAGAGGAAGAAGAGGAGGAGGATGTGATGGTGAGGGGATAAAAGCTGGATTGTTAGAAGCAAAATGATAGAAAGCCTTAAAGGTAATGTCCAGAATATGACAAACTGTTTGCATGATTAAGGTGCAGACATCTGTAAAAGATAAAGAGGAGGTTGGATTTGAACTTTGTTGCTAATAGCCTAAGTCGTAATATTGAGAGGGTGAGATAAAGTCGGTCTCTTTTTGCTGTTGTCATCTTTTCAACACCAAATGAAGGCCAGTAAAGACCCGGAATCAAAAGCTGACAGTTTTTCCTTTTGGCCCAGACTTGTGTTCATCTGTGTGGAAGTGGATGTGAAGTTCACATTAAATTGGACAGGACAGGAGCTTACGAGCATAAAACCCCATCCCTAGCCCAGTGCCTTTACTTTGCAGATGTCAGCTGAGATCTCTGTTGTGAGGAGTTTTTCTAGGCCAAGGCTTTAATCCAAAAACTTGGGCTCTTCCGAAATGTGTTTCAGTCTCTTTGTATTCCACAGATGCCATGTCACCTCTCTAGTCGCAGCTGGTTCATACTCCAGATGAAAGCTTTGAAGAGACAATCTGACATTTAAATTTCAGTCTTCGCTTCATCAAACTGTTGTTGTATTATGGGGAAAAACTTTCATAAATTTGCCTAAAACTTACAAACTTCCAGCTCAAATCTGATGCATTGACAAAAAAATTAAGATCCAAAACAAGTGTACAATAACAATGCACTGTTTACTATAATGTAAAATTATGGGTGTGTTAACATCTCACAGATAAGCCTGATGTTGAGTCAACTGAAAGTATTTGTACTTGGTATATCATTGTGCTTTCAAGAGGACTTTTTGGATGTGTTTGCCCTCTATGTGTGAATCCTGTAACAGCTGTATGTAATTAGCCTGATGAGCTCCTGCTCTATTTAAAGAGCCTGGGCAGCCACACAGGTGATTTCAGTTACGCTGGCTGATTAGACCTCGACTCAGGACTGTGCGCTGACTGGAGCTTGATGCTCTGCTATCGGGCCCTTTCCCAAATTGGGTCCCTGCCCACTTACGCTTCACCAAGGAGCGACACTCCTCGTTGAGTCACACTCGCAGCTGTGGAGGGAACTCCTTGGTGAGGGGGAGGGTGTAAAAACACGGGTAAACTCAATGCCCTTGTCACTTGCCACTTGAAGCTGACAGACGCATCTCTGGACAAGGTGTTTCTTTTTGTGTTAAGAAAAAAAAAATCATAGTCTGACTGGACGACTTACCTCACCTGGGACCAAGCATAGCTCCACCCACTGAGTCGAGGTCTAATCAGCCAACATAACTGAAAACACCTGGTGCTTTCTTTGGAAAACTGAATGATTGATGAAGGCCTACAGCTGAAACATTTGTCTCCTTTCCTTCCTGTGAAAGTTTTATTTTACTAAAGCGTGCAAGATTTGAGTGTGTACCCTTAACTTATTTTGCAATTACAACTGTGTCATAAATTTCAAAGTCTGAAATGCTCAAACTGGATGCACCATTTTCACTGTTTTGTTTATCATGTGAAAAGGTTACATGTGGTTAAGCTAAAGCAACTAAAACAATTTGTTAAAGGTTTGAAAGAGGAATATTGTTCTCACTATTTGTGCCTAGGAAACACATTTGCATTTTAAGACGTGCTCATTTCACCAAATTTGAAGAGATCAGGCTGGATTCCTTTCCTTTTTCTGTCTCTTTTATTTTTTTTGGTTAGGTGCCAGCACAAAACCTTTCTCCCACATTGAGACAACAGCCTGATGAAGAAAAATAAAATTTCTAAATGTCAAGGTGTCCTTTTGGCCCACAGCAATGTTAAAGCCCCTACAGCAAACTCTGGGTTAGAACATTTGAACCAGACTGACTGACTGTGGTTGTGGATGAGTCTGATCTGGCTCACACTGCTGGGTGGTGTTTTCCTTGTCGCTATGTCAAGTTCATCCAAAGACACGGTGCACCTGACAGCTCATACTTTGTACTGCCCAAAAAATTATTTACATAACAAATTCACAGAGCTCTCACCATTTATCCAAGCAGGGAAAATGAATGAGTAATCTTCCCTTCTTTTAATAACTACTACTGAGATGCTGTTTACCGAGTCACTTAACCCCTAATGAATATGCTCAGTTACTAACAGCAGAAGACTGTGGTTGTGCTGGGCTGATCCCACATGTGAGCGTGTGTGTGACTGTACAGATATGATGCATGGTGTTGCTGCAAAGGTGCATGCATGCTCAACAAATCCTCCCATGATAATTTTTTTTTTAAAATGCAACATTAACATTAAGTCCCTTATTGTGCAATCTGATACTGAACATCCAAATGTACTGAGCATTCGCACTTGCAATAATAAGGTAGTACAAACTATGAGCTTTCAGATGCTGCCTTACATAATTGTTATACTATTTCTGAGGAAAAAACTGGACAACTAACCCAGGCCTGCTTTACAGCACAGTAAAACAGAAGAGAACAGCAGCAACAGGAGCCCTTGATAGGAAGGGTTTGGCCACAGTTGTACCAAACAGTCTATCTATGGCTTTGGTAGCAAATTTTATAGTAGCAGCATGTATATTGGCTTTTGTCATAGCAACCAAAGAAGCATTCTGCATAGCAACTAGCATCACTATAGCACTTTTAGAGCTATAGCTATGCCATTCCATATCGCATTATGGAGATATACCTTTTGGTGCCCAGTTGGGTGACTTAACACAACAAACACTCTCTCACGCGGTCACACACACATATATACATACACACATAAACTCATGTGCACACACTTTCCCTGTCGTCCATGCACACACACTCGTTCTTTTCTCTGTATCCTGGCAACATACCGCATGAGGGTGTCATAAAAACACGTCCTGCTCGCCACCAGAAAAAATAAAATAAAATAAAGAGAGAGAAGGAGGGAAGGAAAATGAAGTGAAGGAAAAAGGGTGAACAAAGGAAGGAAATAAGAGTGAACAATTCAAGACACAATTGATACTGAAATGTCATCTTGACATTTGGAATTGGATATTCTGTAAGTGGAATGCTTGTCACACTGTGGGGAAAATATAGAGGCTTCCGGCTAACTACATTTCTGTAATGATGGACGGCAAAAAAGAGAGAAAGAGACAGAAAGTCAGAGAAATACTTTGCTAATTCTTGGTATATTTCAAGCTCTGGTTCACATTTAAATTTTGGATTATTATCATAGCAAAGTTGTTGCTGCAGACGGAAGTAGGACCAAAACAAAAATGATCATACTTTTAAGACCAGAATGTCTACAAATCACCACTGCAACAATGAAAAATATTTAAATGCTTCCTCACACACGGATTTACAAAAACTGCCATCCACTCTGCTCTCACCTCTTAGGAGGGAAGCACCAGGCAGACCTTGGCAGCAGGATAGGGGTCAGCGGCTGCCCCGTGTGCCCGTCCACGGTGCTTATGGACGGGCTCGGGAATCGACTGATGCCCTGGGACGCCACGCCGCCCATGCCCGTGTTGTTGGCGTTGTTGATGTTGGCGTTGGAGCCCGAGGAGGAGTACGAGGAAGGGGTGAAGGTGGTGGAGTCCATGAGCTTCTCGTGGGACGGGCTCTCGCCTTCGCACGGCGAGCCCTTCTGGCTGATGTGCAAGGGACGCTGGGTGGTGAAGGACTGTGGGAAGGACCCTCGGCCGTCGCTCTGGTTGTAGTAGTTGACGTGGTTGCCGAACAAGCCGCCTGCACGCTGTGGGTCGTCGAAGTGCGGAGATGGAGGGTGAGGAAAGGATATTATCTGTTAGTGACTATTTTATCTGGCTATACTAGACAAAACTATCATATTTAACACATTAACAACAACAAAACTCTGCTCTGTCAAGACAAAAATGTAGAGCACAAAGCAAAGGCCTTGGTGTCAGAAGCCATGGAAGGGTTGCAGCTGCAATGTATCCCACAATCCTTTGCGTTTTTACAGAGGAAGTCCTTTAGATGGGAACAGAACTGTGGTCAGAAAGAATGAATCTCATTTTTTTTGATCGTGTATAGGCTTCTGACTGCTTTTTAATTTGGGACTTAAGGATTACTTTCAGTTATGCCATTGTGTGCCCTAAATGGCATTAAACCCAGTGTTTACAAGGAGGGACACAAAATGGCAAACAAAATGGCACATGAGAAGTGTGTTTGTAGCAGTGATGGTGAAAATGGCAGGCTGGTAACTTACCCTGTCAGCAAAGGAGTGCAAAAGGTTGTGTTTGAATGTGTGTGTGTAGTTTTTCTCTGAGTCTTACAGTTATGACGTGCATCCAAAACAACGATCACATATCATAATTCCATTCAGTATGTGCAGTGACGGGTAACCAGGCTGTGTGGTGGAGAAGTCCTTTAGGTCCGTGCGTATGTGCTCATGCAAGCATGTGTATGTGCAGTATGTGCATGGAGCAATGATGGGGCTTCAAGCTGGATGCCGATCATCTCTCTCTCTCTCTCGCTTGCTCGCTCTCTCTCTGGAGAGGTGTGTGAGGGTGTGTGTATCCGACCTTTACCCTGAAGATATCGTCCTCTGATGCAGCTGACACGGGTTCCTTCAGGCCTTTATCCAGCTCCTCCTCCACGGTCAGGTCTCCAGAGATGGCCCTCCGGATCTCGGGACCGATGTCGTGGAGTGTCCGCAGGCCCGCCTACACACAGGGGGAAACACGCATACACACACGCAGTATGTAAACATCTGACAAACCCCTGATTTTATGGGCTAATACAGTGGTTGACAAACTTTTTAGTCCAGACTGCTAAAGAAATGAATCTGCACTTACATAATATTTGTCTTTTTATATTTTCTATCTACAGTTTAATAGAAGAAGCCTTGAATTTACAAATATTGTTTCAAAACGCCAAAAAAAAAAAAAACTGCACATAAGTCTTATATTGCAAATTCAGAATTGTTTCACATTAGTTATATCAGCTTGTGATCGATCAATGTCTGCTTGACCATCTGATACCAGGTGACACAAATGATCTAGATGTAATTGTTTTGTCACCTTATCAGAGCACCCTGAGGAGTGCTCTGATAAGGCTCAGCGACAACATGCGCTGGTGTTTCTATGTTCTCTCTGCCCTCTAAATAAAGGATTTTCATTGTGCATGAACCTGGACAGCAGTACAATTTTCTGTTGTTTCTTTCCTACCCATGAGCACCTGTGGATCTTTACTGGAATCCTGCTGGATTAGTGTTGACTTTGTATCAGCTTGAAAATCCTTGAAGTTTTGCAAAAGGTGGAAATCCCAAATTCAAGATTAAACCAGTGGAAAGAGAACTGAATAGAAAAGTTATACTGTATAAATTATGTAGTTTTGTCTATACTTTTTTGATGACTAATGATCTTGAACAAATAAGCACAGACTTGTGATTCGTGGTAAAAAAAAAGTGTGTGTATACCTGCAGAGACAGAGCAGTCTTGGGGGGCACCTTGGCCACAAGCCCCTGTTCTTTCCTCTTCTTAAACTTGCGGAAATATTCCTGGATGAGGAAGGTGGCGTAGAACTTTCCAACTGTTACCTCGTCATCTACAAGAGATAAAAAAAAAATATATATATAGTCAAGAGACAGATGAGTGGTGAAGGTTGCCTTGCATCTTTTTAGAAAAACCGCTACAAAATCTTTCTGGCTGCAATAATCACACATTTAGTATGTTTAGTGAATGACTGTCTTCTGAACTCTCATGCACTTGTTTATTACATGACTATTTGTGCTGCTTGTGATTACAGGACTCACAAGTACTTGACTTAACCAGCTGTTGCGCTTTGTGTTAGCTGCTCTGGATAAGAGCCCAATTTTGTGACTGGCAGTGTTTTGTGAGAACCACTTACCACCAGCAGGGGGAACTACTTGATCCAGGAGTTTCATGCTGGTTCTCTTCCAGATCTTCTTCACTATGGCCCTCAGCTCCTCGTTAGCCTGCTCTAGGTTACCTAGACACACACACACACACACACACACACACACATATATATTCATAGGATCAAGATGGCACACACACTGACATACACTTAGATACACATCCAGGCCAGTGCGCAGGATATTGTATGGGTGCACTGTGCATCTAAGTGAGAGTGAGGGTATTTTGTGTGTGTGTGTGTGTGTGTGTGTGTGTGTGTGTTACCTTCGGTCTTGATCCTGAGTGCAGTTCTGACCAGGGCGAACAGCGTGGCGTTGAACATCACTGTCCCATCACTGTTCAGAGGCATGTTCATCGACACCAGACGCTACAGGAGAGAGAAGACACACACATACACACACACACACACACATGTTGAGAATTAAGCATTTAGTGCATGAGTAATTTTACTTGTGAGCAGTGTGTCTGGTTGCGGGTGTTGCTATGTGTGTGTCTGTTGTTGCAATACCATTGTTTGCTTAAGGTAATTTTCAGCAATTGTTGAAAATGAGCTGGCGATAGTTCACCAATATGATCACCACTGGTCTTAATGAAGATTCACAAGGGAAAAGTGGGCGAATAATTACAGTCCAGGCCTATGTAAGTAAAAAATGTCCCTCTCTCAACACTAAATCTGTGCCCTCGTACCATTTAACTGTGAGTATGTCCTGTGTTAATACCATATCTCTCTAATGTCACAGAGCCAAATTCCTGTGTATTTATTGTACTCAGAAAATGAACTGATTCTGATTCTTATCTGAACAAAGAAGCACTAGAATAAATTCTCAATACCTGAAAAACAAACGGAAAGAAGTGTCGACTTTCCATGGATCTGTCTCAGTGTCTGCCAAGTCAAGACAACCACAGAAATTCAAATATTCTGATACCTACTCAAATATATTTCTGTACAATCGGCTCTGCAGGTGGCAGACAGTGTTACACCGTGAACCCACTGTTTCTGTAACATACAATTACTTGTGGTATCTTATAATAAAGGCCATGCAGAGTGGCAAAGTTTATTTGCATTTGATGGAGGAGCAGATATATTCAGGCAATTTCCCTAAACTCAGATCTCATGATGAAGAATGAAGATGTGTACAGGCTTTTATGTGGTTTCTCCCCAAAGAAGCACTGTTATGAAGGGAAAATAATTTATGGGAATGCTTAATATTTTGGTATGCATTTGCAACAGTAAATGTTAAATCTTTGTGTTTTGCAAATTGTTTATCATAAAAAGTTAGGTAAAGTTAGGTAGTTGATGCATGTTTTTATGACACAAAAGTAAGATAAATGCAATGCGAGCAACACTCATAACACATGCAACACTAATTTCTGGTGGAAGGCTTCAGATTTGTTGCAATCAGTGCACTCATGGCGTTGGGATGTGTGTGTGTGTCTGTGTGACTATAGGTGCGCTTGTGTTTAGGTAACCCTGTATATGTGTGTATACCTTGCAGGCCACCCTGTGTGGACAGAGCTTTCCAAAGCCAAGAGGAGGCTGGATTCTCCGGAGCAGAGTCACCACATCCAGGTGCTTTATCCTCCCCCTGGAAACATCACAGACATTATACTGAATCTATTTCCAACCACTAGAGAGGAAAAATGACCTATAGTTATGACACATGCCGTCGTTATTTGCATACTCGAACCCAAACTGCCAAGCCAGTGATGAATACAAGTGGTGAATTGTGGCTTTTGCGGTGTGAGAATGATCTATCTTCTTTTTTTCGTGGGATCCCGACCACAAATACACATGCATCAGGAAAAATCTTCAATAATAAATGTACTCCTATCAAGTACACCATTTTTGAATACCAACAGCTTTTTTCCTGCAGCAAAACCAGTACAGTAATAAATTTGCTAACTTGGATTAGTGCTTCATTTTATCACTCAGCATGCAAATTCAATGATTTCATATCTGAGTCAGTCATGAGGTGAAAATAACAAGGACTTACTTGGCTTCTGGGTCGTATTCAGCCCAAATCCTCTTGAACTCATCAAGGTGATGTGGCCCCAGGATTGACCAATCACGTGTCAAGTAGTCGAAGTTGTCCATGATGACGGCCACAAACAAGTTGATGATCTGAGAAGAATCAGGATGAGGAACATTGTTTTCAGTAGAGATCAAACAGTAATCCACAATGTAAGAAATTAAATCAAACACTGAATCACTGCACTTTGAATACTCTAAAATCTGGAAAATATACCCTTATTACAAAATTTTGTTATAAGGGTAACTGCTTCTTTAGAAATGTTATTATCATCATCTACAGCATAAAACCAACATTTATCTTGGTCTATAAATTCTTTTCAACCTCTCTGATACTTTTTTTGTCAAAAATTATTTATTTTTTTCAATCATTGTAATAATTTACCAATATATGTGATTCACTGCAATCTCATTAAATATAATCCCTCCCTCTCTCTCTTTTCATGTCTGTCTCTGCACTCACCAGAAAGGCACAGAGCATGTAGAAGCTGACAAAGTAAATGATAGCGAACTGGCTGCCACACTCCTCGGTGGATGAGCTGTTCTCATTGGTGGATCCTTTCTCACACGGCCGATTGGGCGAACACGCCAACATGATTTCCTGCCACGCCTCACCTGTCGCACACCTGATAGACAGATACGTGCACGGGTGCACACACACGCACACACGGATGTCGCCGTACATATGCATGCAAAGACACACACGTATATAGATACACAAAAGACAAGTATAAAGCCACATTTAGGCGCACGTGGATGTGCACGTGTGCATCAACGCACCAGCACAGAGTCACATGTGCATGTATGCATAAACACACACACAGACGCATGGATGTGTGCACATATGCATAGGAGCATACAGGCACGTAGTGACACATGCATGTGTAGACACACACGCACATAGATACATATACATATAAGCAGACACATGAAGACACAAACACACACACACACACACACACACATACACAAACACACAAAGAGGTATTAGTGAACATCCTACATCCTGAACGT
Source organism: Holocentrus rufus (assembly GCA_900302615.1). Lineage (NCBI taxonomy): Eukaryota > Metazoa > Chordata > Actinopteri > Holocentriformes > Holocentridae > Holocentrus > Holocentrus rufus. The sequence continues at coordinate 23,300 of OMLF01027503.1, forward strand.
CCTACAGATCAATAGTAACAGGAATTGTAGGGTTAATAGCATCACAACTGTCTCCTTATACACTATTTTCTGAATTTACATAGCAAAAAGTGCAAAAATCTAATTTATTATCTGATTATCTGTCTTCCATTCTGAATACTTCCATACTATTCCATCTATTTTGCTTTGTGGTCATATTTTGCTTTCATTTTTCATTAGGTGTATTTTCTTGACCTTTTATTGATTTTATTGACTTTATTGAAACTGAATCATTTGAAAATGTATGGAGTATCCAAGTATGCTACTTCTCTGAATGGAAGCCTGCTGTTAAATATTCCATGAAGGGGCCTGCCCATAGAAATAGAATGGATAGAAGAGATAGATTACCATAATAAGCCCCTCGGTGGTTTATTTTGGTAAAGTGTTTGCAGTTTCAATAAGACAGCTGCCACAGCATTTTGATGGTATTTTTCAGTGGCAGTGAAATGTGTGGACATAACGTGATGCCCGTTCTATCCATCCAGTTTCTGCGGAACAGTCTGTATCCCCTGCATGGAATCTTACCATCGTCAAAACCACACAGGACAGAGAGCTTTCTGGGACTGGATCCAGGCAATTTAAATGAGCAATGTTTTGCCAGTGGAGTCCCACAACTGTGTAGAAGATAACCTGATCATTGGACCAGAATATTTGGCAGTAAATCAGCGTAACGTGTAAAACCTCAGCATCTTTGACAAATATCAGCTGACAAGCAAGTAGTTTACAGAGGTGTAGACAAACACAATTTGGCTGCTGTTAAAGGAAAAATCCTTTTATATCTGCTAAGTAGCTGGTGATTGTATGTCAGCTCTTTTGGATGTTAACCAGCTTGTTATGGTGATGTTTTGGAGCGCATCGCTAAATATTTACAGCCAGTACTTGTTAAATCTAGTTGCACTGGCAGGAACATAACGTCCACAGCACAAACTGACAAAACGCTTTCCATCTTTGACTGTTACTATTTGCTGGAATTCAGTAAAAAAAAAATAAAATAAAAAAAACATCTACATCCATCACTGCATAAATTCTACATAAATTCCAGTATCACAGTAAATGGGAGAGAAAAAATATAGGGGATAAGAGAAGAAAGAGGAAGAAGAGAGAATAATGAGGAGTGCGGTACACTTCCTCACCTGAAGAGCAGCAGCACTGCCTGAGGAAACGTCTGGAAGTTGTTGTTCCTGTTGATCTGCATGTTGTCCCGCAGCGCTATTTTACCAAACATCTGTACAGGAGGGGAGGAAGCGGTCACAGCACACAGGACATGAGGTCAGCATTGACGGGAGGAAGGGACTGCTCTCTGGGCCAATCAGAATGTCCCCAACCAATCAAAACAAAAGTGTCTCCCACTCATCATCAGTGATACAAACCATACAACAGCTAGAGGGAAAGACAGATAGAAAGACAGACAGAGAAAAAGACTGGGACAAAGTGACAGCATAAACTGGAGGGGGGGAGGAAGAAGAGGTGCGGGAGGAAAAGACGAAGAGACCGGACAGGAACTCTGGGTGACAAGACTCCAGGAGGACAGACACAGGATGGAGGCCGGCTGGAGGAGAGAGAGGGAGAGAGGGCGGAAAACAAGACAGAGGGGAGGGGCCGGCTTACCTGCATCCCGATGACAGCGTATATGAAGAATAGCATCACTATAAGCAGAGCTACGTAGGGCAGAGCCTGAAGGGGAGAGAGACACATCAGTAACAAGCCAACAAGTCACCAACGAGCACCAAGGTTACAGTCAGTTCACTTTCATTCAAATCCAAAACTACACACTCAGTAAACCTACAAAAGAATATGAGCTATAGCTTCTTTTATTGTTGAACAAGTCTAGATGTCTTTTCTTTTCTTTTTTTTTTTTTTTTTAGCTTTTACATATTTTGAATCTCATCTGGAGAAAATCTACCTCTTGGGACTGCGTGAAGTGAAAGTGAACCGATCCGTGACCCTGTGCGGCACAGCACCAAAAACAACCCTGAACCAATCATCTGACTTTGGGGTGGAAAAAAGAGGCTCGGTAAAATAGAAACCGCTCTCTGAGCTTAGCCAGGAGAGCCAGCCCTAACAAATGTACGCTAAGACCCAAGCACGGCTGCTGAGGCTATTTTTGTTTTATTTACGACCTGGGCCCTTGTGCAGAACTGGGCTCCTGGCTAACATTGCCCCTGTGCTTGGGAGAGCAGGGCCAAATCATGACAAAATGCCACTTGGTGATTTAGTTTGAGTTGAAAAATTGAGTTGGAAAAGTAGAAGAGAAGTTTGAATGAGAGGTTTAAATGTATCACCCACCGGCCAGGATTAACAGAAAAGGCAAGAAAAAACAGAAGCAAATATATAAATAATTGTATGCTGTTCTGCTTAAAACTGGATGCTAATTAATGTATGTGTGCAGTGCTGAATCTTGCATGGACTCGTCTGTGGCCTAACAACATGAGCCTGGTTACATCTGCAGATACAGTATCAATGGCAGTTAACATGAAATGGCCCATCTCAGCTAACACAAGAGAGAGAACAGATTATTTTTTCTTTAATTATCTATCAAATGATTTCCTTTTTTGGTGAAGTGCTTTGATAAATTTACCTATATCTTAACCCGCCTACAGGGGGAATGGTGAGCTCTTAAGGGTTAGTAGTAGGGCGTTGGAGAGAGAGAAAAGAAAGAGGAGAAGAAGCGAAAAAGCAAGAGAAGAGGAGAGGAGGCGAAGGGAAGAGGAGAAGAAGAGGCTGCTGGTAAAGGTTTTTGCGTCCCTGCCTGTGTCCCTACAGCCCTCCCTGACACTACAGCGAATCTCCTAAACCTCCTCTCCGTTACCTCACACCTTCCCTCTCACTTCTCTCCTTTGCCGCCGTTCTTATTGGACGAGTCAGTCGCACGTGACTCCCTCTCTGACTTTCTGCACCAATGGGAGATGGAGAAGAGGAGGGAGGAGGCAAGGAAAGGAAGGGCGGCTTGTGAGACCCCGTGAGGCTGGATTTACACAAGAACAAAGGAGATATTTTAACCCCCACGTGACTCAGATCTGAATTTACAAAATCATATATATCAACCTCTTGAACTCTGAGCATTTTTTTCCATATTGTACGACATACATACATGTTCTGTATATGCTGGTTACAGCGCATCACTGAAGCTACATCACACTTAAATTGAGTGAAATATTACAACCCACGATGCCATTGTATTAAGGCTGCAGCATTACATCAAATAAAAAATATCTGCATGTCTTGTGCATCATTTTATGCACTTTTCCCTGTAATTCAGCAGGACATATTTGTATCTTTGGAAACCTTGGGATCTCTGCTAGAATTTCAGCTGAAGTTCTGCGGGTTTGAACAAAGCTTGGCCGCTCAGCAATGACAAACCCACCCGTGGGAGCCGCAGAGTTGAAGAGGTTAATAAACATAATAAAACAATTCTGTTTGGTGTTAATTAATGTCATAATTATCTTGCTGACTGGTACTATATGGTCACAAAGTCAATTAATATATGAAATTTTTGGCAGTGAAAACCTGAACGGGTGAACTTGCAAAATCAAGGTGGTGACTCAGGAGCAAATGAGTTTGGGATCATAAAATGTGTAAAAAAAAAAAAAAATTAAGCTGCATGGAACTGATATAAAATATTAGGTGTAAAATAAGACTATCAGCCCCAAACAAAAGCTGTGATCTGAGTTGCGTTTGGGTTAAAGCTCCACCGTCCTCTGCCATTTCCTTCCTGTGTAAACCCAACCGCCCTGTTTCAGCATGTTGTGTCCGGTTCTCCCCTCACTTGGAAGGATTTGATGAAGGTCCACAGCAGGGTCCGAATCCCTTCCCCGCGAGACAGCAGCTTCACCAGCCTCATCACGCGGAACAGCCGGAAGAAGGTGATGGAGATCCTGGCGTTCTCTTCAGAGTTCTGCAGTCCCTTTTGGTGGGGTTTGGTGTTTTTTAAAAAAAAAACACACAGGACGCATGGGGACACATGCACATGGGCAGGATGGGGACGCACATACATACACACATACACACACACACACACACACACACACACACGACGCATGGGGGAACGTAGACATGGGTGCACAGACAAACATACACAGGCATACACAGAAACACACGCACACATGCACCCACAGGTAGGCATGCAGACACACACACATGTATCCAATGGATGGATGCAAACACACACACACACACACACACAAACACAAACACGCAGACGTACAAAGAAATGCAAACATCCACATAACACCACACACACACACACACACACACACACACAGTTAATAAATGGGAAAGCTGCGTCCTACAAAGTCCCATCAAAATCAACTGACAAAAAGAGATTTGGGAGAGAATCGGGCAATCATGCTCATCTCAGTGGCTTCATGGAAAAATCACACGGCAGCAAACAGACGGGCAGCAAACCTGGCAACCAACCACCCATTACCTTCCTGAATACACCTGCCACAGTTAATATGTCTTCTTGAACAGCGGGAAGGTCCAAGCATGCAATCTGAATGGTCAAAATTGCATTTCAACAATGGTTGTAATTCCCATAAAAGCCAGCCAGCCGCACCTGATCAAAAATAGAAGCGGTTGCTATGCTAATTCTTGTAGTAACAGCAGTCCTAGTTCTCCTATTTTTCAGCTACATTGTTCTTAAGAGTATTCCTCTCTGTGATTACAGGTACTTAAATCAGACACCCTGTTCTGTTTTGTGGGTTAGTTCGACATTGTGCAATGCGTAAATCCAGTCATGCAAGGTGATTGAACAAATAGATGCTTTAGATGTGCTTTAAGAGCCCATAAAGTACATGGAGCTGTGCTGTATGAAAAAGGCTTTGGCTGCTCTGCACTAGTCGGAACTGAAATAATAATAGCCACTGACTAGTGGGCCGGTGAGATTCCCACCCATGGAGGTAATCTCTTTCATAAAACATTGACAACATTTCACAAGAGACACAAAAATCCTAGCCTGCAGAAAGATTTCTGTTTAGATAAATAATGCAGGGAGGCTGATTGTTTTTCTGTCACAGAGCAACTGGCCACCAGGAGGAATCAATCTAACGATGACATTTAGGAGATAAGGATATTACTGTCCAGTGCAGCCACCTCCAGGTGAAAACACAATCTTTTTGTGGGTGGAAAATCCCTTCATCTTTATTTTCTGAGTAATATGATCTTGTAGAAACTGTCTCACAACCCCGGCAGTCCTTGCTGAACCTCTTGCAATGATCACAGTGTTTTGGTCTCACATTCCTAAGCAGTCAACAATTCGGAGTCCCTTTAAACCTTCGCCGTTTTCCCAAAATGTGACCGAGCAAGTTGAGAGGCAATGTAACCCTCTAACTCTCCATTGTCTCATCCATTTACGAAGTGGTCATCCATAGTACATTACTCAATGATGAAATATTCAGCCATCTAGCTGAGTGCTATTCTAATACAGTACAGATTTATTTATTTATGCTGCTGCTGCTTCTACTTTTACAGGACAAAAACTAAAAAAAAAACAAACAAAAACAACAGCATTTTGCAAACAGCTTAAGATACGGCACACTTCACGCAGCAAGGCTCCAGTGCGTTATTCACATTTACAGCCTGGTACTATTCGGAAAGCACTGCCATTTCTCCATCAGAGGAAAGGTATTCTGTTGAGCTCTTAGTCATGCTGAAATGTAACAGCTACAGATTAACCAACTGGTAAAATCTTTCAGGTCATATTCCACTATTGCAATCAACACTTGAAGGGATGACAACAATTATGATACAAAAGACGCAACAATTTCTAAGAAATAGGTCAGAAAATCAACATCTAAGCACACACAACATACATGGACATGTGGAGACAGACCATGAGAATTTAAACATCAACCTTAACTGTGCCATACTACATATACAGCCTTTACCAAACCAATCAAAAGTGGCCCACAAACACAAAATCAGTCATCCTGACCCATCAATCGGTTTGCTGCCATTTGCGTGTTTTTCCAGGAAGCCGTCACTCCTTTATGCTAATCCCACAGAAAACACAGTGTGCTCTTAAAAAGGACCTGTCATTCTCCACAGATCTTATTGTAGTTTGGGATAACAGACATCAAACGTTACTTTTCAACAGAAAATATGTTACAAATGTGTCAATCAAAATATTCAAATCTCTAAAATAAACACTGGAGGTTTGGATAAAAACAGCACACCAAGCGCTTTATAGGGAAGCCAGTTTGCAGAAGTGTTATCAAAGAACTTAATTTATCCTTTAAAAAGTAGCACGATTTATATTACCCTTGTGGTATCATGCATTTTCGTCTATGTGCTGACACTGTTGTGTTGACAAGTAACCCAAGATATGAGTTGTCCCAATCTACACTGGCAGATGTGATGGAAACGACACCTCCTTTTTAAAAGTGTAGGTAAAGTTTCTGTACTGCATGTAATACCACAACTGGACCACAGTGGGGACCATTGCACTATTGAGAGAAAGTGGGCAGTGAGCAAGAGAGGTAGAGAGACAGAGGAAGAGGAAGAGAGAGAGAGAGAGGATCTGAAGACGAAGGATAGTTTAAATTATTTAGAGAGACACTCAAACAAATAGATTCATCAATAGATAGATAGATAGATAGATAGATAGATAGACAGACAGGTAGATAGATAAATAGACAGGCCAGTGAAGAAGAGTGGAGGAGAGACAGTGTGATAGCGTGTCCATGATGGCTTGCACCAATGATGAAGCACTAAAGCGACCACACCCAGAAAATAAAATAAGGAAAAGGGGGAGCGAGTTGCAAGCCATGGGGGAGGTGGGGGCAGTGGGCGCCATGGCAACAACAATAGCCACTCACAGAAAGATACAAGACTCCAGATATATTGACGCCTGCACGATACGGTGTCCTTCACTATGCACACACATATACATACACAGATAAAACTCCAAACAACAACTACAAATATATAATTTTCAAGCATGCTGCAGGAGATGAGGGGGAGAGCGAGGGAGGAGAAATGGACGGATAAACAGGATGAACACTTAGCCAAAAGTCTTGGATCATACCATGGATGGCGCAGTAGAAGAAGGGATGGAGAGGTGGAGGGATGGAGGGATGGTGGAGGAGGAGGGGAGGCGGACGAGGTTACCGTCGGGGCGTACCATTGGTCTTACCACAGGGGGGTGAGAGGAGGAAGAGGAGGAGGAGGAGGACGAAGAGGAGGAGGACGAGGACGAGGAGGAGTCAGCTGGCTTTAAGGAAAGGCAACAAAGATCAGCACGAGAGCAGCGCCTGTGTGTGTGTGTGTGTGTGTGCGTGTGGTGTGTGTGACTGTACAGTGCATGTACTGTATGTGTGTGTGTTTTAGTGTGTGCTTGCATGTGTGTGTCGTGGGAATTTGCACAAGCCTGGACTAACAATAAATCCACAGATCACCAGGCAAGTGAGCGTTCAATCTCTGGTCAACTATCACGCAGAGGGAAGGTGAAAAAAATAATTTCACCTGGGTCAGGAGGGGGAATTCTGAATCATATTACTGTATATTTATAGATATGCTGGACCCATTTTCTTTTAGGGTCAAGAGATCAAGAAAGCCATCCTACAAGAGGTTGACATATGAGAACTGCAGAATACTGAAACATATAGGAGCTGTAGGATATTGGGATATTTTTCTAACGCCTTGAGGGCACAAATAATGAATGATGGCCCGGGTCAGCCAGGAAGTTGATTGACTGTGTGTGTATACATTTATGTGTGGGCCTATGCATGTGTGTGCGTGATGTATGTAGTTAATCGAGGGGCGCCTCTGTAGCTATCTCTGTCTTTCTGCCAGCTGAGGCTACAGTACAGTAACAGTGTAGAAGCTTTGGCTACGTTTGGGCTACGTTTACCAAAGGCATCTCAACGCCTGTTTTTAATATGTGTTGTTCTGGCTGCTCTTTGACCTGACAGTAGTCGAAGATCCAAGTGAAACTGGAATGCATGCTTTTGGCCCTTTTATTTCTTTGACCAAGTGTTATGCAAATGTTACAGCTGCACACCATGATCTCCATTAATTCAAGTCAGGGACTAAATTGCTGACAGATGTTGTTTGCGGTTCACGGTGATTAACGGTGAACCAAACTGTACCACATTTCAGTTTCAGCTACTTTCAGGCCAAAGAGGCATCAGACTGTCACATCACAAAGCCAGGAATCGCTTCTCAAGATCATCTCGGCTCCGCCAGCACAGAGCCCGGTGGAAAAAGATGATTTCACATCTTAGATGCTTTTGGGAAATCGGAGCCCATAAGAACCAAGTAACATTGAAAAGCACACAGGTTGGATGCCACATATGGAGACATTCACTGGTCACCCCTGGTACTGCAACATTTTGGACTACTCAGAGCAATAGATTAACTTGTAGTTTAATCTATGACTCAGGAACTGCTCAGTCTGCTATGGTATGGACTCTGTTAAAAATATCTGAACAAAATATAAATGCATCATTTCTCCCTTTCCTCTGCTTTAATTACACTCATCTGACATAGCATGACTATAGTGACAGTAAGAGCTAAAATGAGCTTGAACAGTAGTAGGACGGACGGAGCCATACATACATTTGTATGATTATACACCGTGTATATAGGGTACTATTTTACTTCAGGGGTACTATTTCACTGCAGGGAAACTATTTTATCGGGATTTACATAACCAGAACATACACTAGTGTTACAAGCGCTTGCTCTCCAGCAGTTTTCTTATTGGTTGGCAACCAAGAAACTGCACAACCTGATTGGTTGAGACTGCACTTGTAGGGAGGGAGGAGCGGGGTGGTGGAGGAGAAAGAGTGAGTGAGGACAGGGGCTGTGGTTGTGTGTGTGTGTGTGTGTGAGAGAGAGAGAGTCTGCCTGTGTGTGGA
>OMLF01027508.1:13579-26927 GCA_900302615.1 Holocentrus rufus
GAGAGTGGGGGGAGAGAGAGAGAGAGAGAGAGAGAGAGAGAGAGAGAGTAGGAGAGTAGGAGATTTTCTTATACAAAAACTGAACAAATCAAACAATGTAGTGAGCAGAATAAAAATCACACATAAAATCACCAGCATTACAAAAAGTTAAGATTTCACTAAACAAAAAAAATTCCCACTCCCTGTAGTAATAATTTTCACCACAGACCGGCTAAAAATCAAACATTTACCTTTTGTGAAGCAGAAAATCTCTCCCCTGCTCAAAGCTACACAAATGTCTTCTTGTGCACTATTTATTCATTCTGTGCAGAATTGTGGCCTTATAAAAGTAGGGCCAAGAAAAACAGACTGAGACCCTGCCATTGTGCCGCTGTACTGTTGTCGGCATCCATTGAGCCTTGGTGTGGGCTGCTCTGCATCCTTATTGCCCGAAGGCTGTTTTCCTAATCATATTAATGAGGGAGCGATCCTCCAACCTGTGCCGTGGAGCCGCCGCCTATGCTCAGGGAGCAGTCCTATTTACACTGTACCTATACTAATCTGGCAGCCTTGATCCAGGAACAGAAAATAAAACCCCTAAGGCCTCTATTGATCAACCTTGAGTCTTACTCTTCCACCGTTGTGAGGGGCTGGTTAGCTATTACAAATGTTAGAGTGTTCAATGAAGTATTTCATCTGAAAAAGCACACTGCATTAAGTATTTGTTTTGAAGTAAACTATTTCAAAGGGGTGTCCGTTCCATATCATCCCTGTCGAGACCAGGGTCCAGCAGCGCGGTCTATTCTTTGTGTGTATCTGAGGGGCTGACAGAGCGGCGGTGGAGCAGAAGGTCAATACCCAGTGTTCTCGGGAAGCGTCAACCGGTCCTTCAGGCTCGGTGGTGCGGTTCTCAAATGCAGGATGAAGCAGTCTCAACCCTCAGACTGCGCGATCACATAATTGCAATCTCTGGAAAATTAACAGCCTTTCATTTTTATAAGACCCTGCGTTTTGAAATTATTTCAGACATCGCCGGCGGTCTCCAAACATGTTTTATGACTTCGTGGCTCACTAATGCAACCAGAGCAGAACCTGCAAATGGTACAATAGCACCAGCTGAAAATAACATCATAAAAACAGATAAAGAAAAAAAACAAAACAATAAAATGCTGGGTGTATTTGTAGTAAATAATCAGTAATATAATTACCCGTGGAGACCTGCCGTCTCAGTGATTTCCTAAATGTTTACTAATGGACTCTCTCTCTTAGCCATTCTATTACACAGAATTGTTGAGTGTTGCCCTGGAGGCTTATATCTCTCCCAGGGCCATGGGCCTGGTTAATGGATGACCCACTTGTTAGCTAATTGCCGTGGTGTCCCTGAACACAAAGGAAATGTTAAATTATGTTATGTGGCTGTTAGATAATGAGCTGGAGCAGGCACAGCACTTTCCCCTATGCTCGGAGCGGAGTCCATACATTAATGCAAGGATATATCACTGATGTTAATACCTTCGAGGGGGGAGAGACTTTTTCCTTCAACCCCAGAGCATGATTACAAAGATTATTGTCAGTTGTTCTCACATGACCTGTCTGTTCGGAGTCTGTTTCAATTTATTGAGTCGATTGTGGGCTTCTTTCTTTATTCCTGGATATTTGGTTTTATTTAGTTGGGGTTTTAAACAAACGGGTCTTTTCCAAAGTATTGCCACGAAAAAAGCTTTTTAAAATCCTCAAAACTGACAAAAATATAAAGGCGTGCACACACACACACACACACACGCACACACACTGTTCATGTCTGTCCTCCACTTTATCCCAGATACCCACATTTCAGGCCACACGTCCTGCTGTGAGTGATCAAAACACTGCATCCGACATTACGAACAGCCTATGATCAGATCCTCACTCCAACAGTGCAGGCATGTAAATGGTGACCTCATCAGGAACAAGGGTCATGCAAATCTTTAAAGAGGACCCATCATGCTACCCTCTGTCTCTAATTTCTCTACTCTCCAGTAGAGGCCCAACTGATTGGCGAGGAGGCCGTCAACAGATCACCTCGGGGAAGGAGGAGCTCGTGGGTTTTAGAGTTATAGTCACATAACCTCAACAAAAGCAGACTGATTCAAACCAAATGGACAGCCTGTTCTTTATAAGCCGTTCAGCAAGTAAAACGGAATAATAAAAATCCTGCAACAGCCTAGTAAAGGAGTAACGCAGTAAGATAAAATTCCATGTATTTGTTGTTTTCAATTATACTGTTCACTTTTTTAAAACGTCATCTAACCTTTGCTTTTTAAATCTTTGTGTTTTACAGTTACAATTTAACTGTACTCACGAGTTAATAAATGTTATAATCTGAATCTGTCATCTGCTGGGTTTACTGTTTATCTCTGACTGCGAATATTTTTTTCTTCACGTATTAAAAAAGACGTATTGAAGTGAATGTGACTCAGTCAGGCATCCCAGCGTGGCTTGTCAGGATCCCTGAAGTACTCACAAGCTCCCCACCTCTTGGACCTGCAGCCAGGAGTGGAGAGGCCAGGCCTGGCCAAAGAGTCTCTTTCACCCTCCTCTGAGGATTTGTTTTCACTGGAGGACACACTGGAACACAGTGCCATGTTTGAATTCTACTGGCACTTTTTTCAAATAGTAGCCACAGCCAATTGGAAAGGCCTGGCTGAAGATTACATTCAATATTTAACGTCCTAGGGCAGAATCTCTGGCAGTGCAGGATAAACATCCAGGACTGCTCCGGGGATGGAATGAAATAAATAACTAAACCTAGCTCTCCTTAGATGTCTTACAATTGAGACTTACTCAAATCCCAGAAATTACATTTTTCAAGCCCTTTTCATGCCCATGGTTTTGTTACAGCTTTATCATCAGTATCAGCAGCCTGTGTTTATTCAACCCTCAATTACCAAAGGCTCAGCCGGCAGGCCTTTAATTGATTACTTTAATTGATTGGTTGGGGGGTAACCATGGCTGAAAAGCAGTTTATCTTAATCAGTTGAGAGGAAATTTAGAGAGGGGCTTGATTTCCTCCAGCTGATCACCCCTGTGTGGCAGGAAAGGGCAGAGTGGGAGGAGGTGTGTGTGAAAATTTCTTTTTTCACATCTAACAGTAAGGAGATGATGCAAATTTACCAGGTGCATAGAGACGGTAGATTTATATAATTCGGTCCCCTTTCCTAGAGTATGCTGCTCTCATTTGCTCTGTTTCTTCTCTGTCCAAACTGACTGTGCATGTTGGTGTTCTGATCTTTTGTCCTGTAACATTAAATCAGGAGCCTAGTTTATATTATAACCTGGTATTTTGCCCTTTAGAAAAACAGTGAATATGCACACAATGCATGCATGCACATGCAAGCAGTTGACCAATATGTCCATAATCAGGGTGAGTGATAAACAGGTTGTGGTTCATAATTACATCTGCGTCTTTCACTGTCACTAGTTAGTAGCTAACACCTGGGGAATATTCTGCAGACTTGTCAGTAACAAAATCACACTGTTAACAGTATTAGTGTTGTGAAACAGTAGGGGGTTAACTGGAGTTTTTCCTGTGGTGGATGGGTTAGAGATTTTTTTTCTCACATCCAGTTAGTCAGGAAGAGGCGGTGCAGAAAGCAGCTTGATGGAATCGCTGCATTGCTCCCCAACCAAGTGCAAGCCTCCTTTTGTATCAAGGGTGCTGAATCCTAATAATCAACACCTAAGTGACCCAAGGTGCTGAATGTGTCATTAACCCCATGGCAACAAGCAGTTTATGACCTCACCATATCAGGGCAGCATGGGAAAAAAACTAAAAATAGAGAGGGAACATTTTGAATGCCTGCATATTTGTTATACATCTTATAGATAGATAGATAGATAGATAGATAGATATATGGATAGATAGATCATCACAAGAAATTTCCTGCTGCTAGTTACAGTGTCTTCGTTTTTTTTTTTTTTTTTTTTTCATAATTTAAGCTAGCACCCACAATAGCAGCTGCCACAACCTCATCATAGAGCGCCTCGTTCACATATGGATTCACCACACCCTTCTATTTACCAGGCTTGATAAATACAGGGGAAATTACCTCCTCTCAATAATAATAGTTTGTATTGATCTTCAGCTCATTACGGTATAATACATTGCAAATGATTTTGGCAGAGAATGAGAGGGTTTAGAGACAAACAGATCAGATAATGGTAACAATGTTCTATGGCAATAATGATCCCTAACAGAAAGCATTTATTGTACTCAGGAACTGTGTACTTAACTTAATTTAACCTCCCGTCCTCATGTATTTATCTGAGGGGCTATTTACAAATGTATCTTGTCTGGAGTTATGACAAAACTGACCTCTGATACGTATGACCACTTTGACCTGTCTGCTTTCATTCACTTCATTCTCTTACGACTTGCCCTTTGCCTGGTGGTAATTGCTCTCTGCCTGGCACTGATGGTTCCTGGATAGGAATGCTTTTCCCCTGCCTGTTCAGAGGATAATGACCAGAGGCCAGCATGACCTTGTCTGGGTGGGAGCAGCTTTCCTCCTCCTGAGAGAGGCCACTCCGCAAGGCTCCCACTAGGCTCTGGTGTCTGTCAGCGTCTGAAGCTCCAGTGCTGGAGCGCCACAGCAGGCCAGCCAAGCACAACCAGAGTTGCTGGGAGCAGAGAGTACGATGCCTCGCAGACAAGATGAGCAATCTTTCCCATGGTCCTTTGCCCACAGTCATTTATTTCATAATGCTAGTGTACATTGGATAAGTACCAACAATAGTCAAGTCAAATTTATTCATAAAGCACTTTCAGAATCATTCAATCATACAACCATTTGTAAAAGTTTCGTACTGAGGACAAACAACATAAATACAGATGAAAAAAGAGGTACTAGATGAAAGAATAAACACATCATGAATGATGGCTTCACCTTGTTTCTGTCTATATTATCTTGAGACAAAAACACCATAAGAGTACAACTGCTGGTTCATAAATGCCTTTGTTCAACCTTTATTATCTCAGGGTGCAGATAGATTCTTACTGTCCCATAGCACAAAACAGCCATATCTGTGGGGGTTTGATATAATTGATCAATACCAATGACTTAATATTTATTTCGCCAGCTGCTGAAATCTCTGATTTTCCACAATTACTTTCTGGCCCAACAACAACAACAAAAAAAAAAACACTCATTGGAATATTAAGACACTCTCCATCTCCCTTTCACCACATATTTATGTTTTTAACTGCTCAACGATGGAAACAGTGAAAAAACAGTATTACTATTTCTGCATTTTGGATCATAATGCATTACCTCTGCTGGGTCAAGCTGTGGCACAGACCAATCGCTTGATTGTCAGAACATGTTGATTAAATTTATGCCACTTTAACTTATATTTACACTAACATAAAGTAAAATAAAATCATGCAGTAGAGTAAATTGGTATGATTTTATTTTTACATTTTAATACATCTATAGTCAATAACTGTATTTGATAATGAACTCATACAAGCACAGATGATTTTTAGTGCTCTGTGTGGTCTGAGCTCATCAGAGCGGTGGTCTCCTGAAATGACTGAGGACTAAATAAACGACAGTGCAGCAGAGTCTTCAGTGCTGTGTTTCCTGCTCAGTGAGGAGGCCGGGCAGGACCACTGAAACACCACCGGCCAGATTATAAGCTTTGTATCGGAGCTCAGCCTCGGGGCTTTGTGTTAGGCGTTATCACACTCAAAGCCTCTCTAAGCTCCCAGAGCATGTTTAAAACTGTGTGTGAGTGAGTGTGAGTGTGAGTGTGTGTGTGCATGTGCCCTTTACATCATCCGTTTATTGTCCAGTGGTTGCTAAATATCACTGATGCCATAGTGTTTGTGTACCTTTTGACACGCAGCATGCCCCCATTTTTTACATATTACAGTAAATCAAAATAAGCAAATTTCACAATTACCCTGCAGCTCTGAGGTGGCAAATTGAACAATTTTGTTTATTCTTTTAATTGATAATTTTGAATGCAAATTCGAGTGGGTGTGGTGTCAAAATATCATGTCATGTTTTCGATATTTCAGCTTCCTTAGACAGATGGACAAATGGATAGATGGACACACACAAACACTCACACACACACTTGCCTTGTTATTCTCCCTTCTCTTTACCTCCCACCATTCTGTCACTCCATCTCTCTGCCACTATGCTACTTTTCCCAGATAAATGTTTCATGAGGCAGCCCCCATATCCTCCTCTGGAATAACCTCCTCTGGATATGTCCAAGACATTATATGAGACATCACTCAGTCACTTCTATCTCAGACTGCTGTCCTAACACAAGAACATCTTCAACAGAACTAAGAAAGGAGGTGGAAAAAAAAAAAAAAACAGGGAGAGCATATTTTAATACCTAAAACTGACTGTCAAATAGTGTCTGCATTCAAAGAACTATCAAAGGGTTTATCCTTTTCAGATGTGAAAGTCTAAAGTGGGTCATAATCCATTCACTGTAATGTCACAGTAAATATTCACTAGCTTATCATTATTTAATCATACCCTAATGGAAAGGATCCCCACCCCAAATATAGACCCACCTCCAAACTTAATCATTTTCAAATATATTAACAGCTGTAAATGTAAACTGTAAGCAGTTACTGCCTCTGTCCTGCCTTTCAGATTAATAGTTTTACCAGTGACAGTCAAACATTGATTCCAATTTATCTAATACATACAAACACCTGATTCAAATAGCACAACCACATTTTAGATGAGATAAATAATGTCACCAAATGAAATTAAATATTGACTCAAATTATGTTGATACTGTACCTACACTAGAGAAATTGATTAGATATTATAAAACACCTTTTAGAGCAGGAAAGTAATATTTTCATGGCAATTAAAATGCATTCACTCTAATACTGTGCAAGAAGAGTTAATTAGATATTGTTGTTATCATCAACATTATAAAGATTATTAAGATCTTTTTTGGTCATATTAATTACTGTGTCACGCTGTATATTGACACACCAGCAGGTCAAGTGCTTGTAATAGGAGCAATTTTATCTCAACATTTACATTTCTTTATATTTCAGTATTTTTTATCTATCGATTTATTTATTTTCATGTTGGTTATTGTGTCTCAAGTTTTTGGTGGTGTGATACTACGCCCTCCAGGACAACAACAAAAAAAAAGCGATTTATATATTATCCATATCAGCTTGACTTTAGCGGCTGCTTTCTTTCTTTTCGTTATAATCATTGCATTAAATGCTACATCATTTTAGACAGAACTAGAAGCGGTATTTACTTGTGTTTGCAGTTGGAGCATGCCACCCCTGTAAGGTAATGATATATGCTTGCATAAAGATGAGTTGTGTTAACAGTATGAACCTTGGCTCTATGTTAAGAGCCCTGCTGTTTAATCAGTGGTAAATTATACTGTCGTGCCTGCCATGGTCATTTGTCAGCACATATTGATGCCTGCTGGCAACCGCGGAGGGAAGAATGCTGCTTGTATAGCTAATGTTTATGTTTTTTTATAAGGCAATCTTCCTTAACTCAGACTGCATCAAACCACTGCTCTCATTGGTGTCATCTGCACACTTGAAAGACAGGGGAGATTTTGTCCATATTGAACATCAGCCCTTTGGTTTAATGGCATCAGTGCTATATTGCTATGCGCAATTAGAAAGGTTTTTCTGTCAGTCAAATGAAAGCTTAATGTAGCCTACACCATTTGCACATGGTCACATCTCTGGGCTTTGGGGTGATTCTGGTTTAAGTTTGACAGGTTTCGTTCAGGCTTGCTTTCTCCAAAAGTACTGTACAACATTCTTTTCAATATACAGGTTTCTCTACAGTATTCTATTTTCAAGTCCAGTTCTTAAATTTTAATGCAACATAACTTCATTGCATTCAGAGTGAGATCAAAGTGGTGGTTCTCTGTTTGATGTATCCTCTATTTGAAGTTTTTTTTCCAAAGACACTGGGTGTAAAACAAAAGTTTACATATTCCTGTCTTTGTGGTATGAACTTTTGCTGCACGGTGTATCGATCCCACTTTTTTGAAAAGAGAAAGTAGAAAGACTTGGGATTTTTGTTTGAAACATGTTGTTGCATTGTGAATACAAGGCCAGCAGCTTGTACTTTGCTTCTCAGCCAGTGCTGAACTGAGGTGAGAAAAGAGAGAAAGAACTAAGAGCAAAGACAAGTTTGTGTGATATCAAAACAGAAAAAGGTTGACAGGCCCTACATCTGGACATGGTGACCAACACGGTCTCACAGACAACCACAGTCCAGAGAAGGGACCAGAGACTGGCAGTGATTGACAGATAGAAGAAACAGTGTTGTGGCAATGTTGAACGTCTCGTCCCTACAACAGAAGGCGTGTGATTAGAAGCTGTCAAAGCAACATGAGGCAGATGACAGTGTGACATCACTGACAGCCAAAGAGAGGGCCAGACTGCTGATGTGTATTCACTAAGAAACTGTGGACATGAGAGAGGATTTCACATACTATTGTATGTTTATATGCAAGTATGTCTGTATGGTGATTCTGTGTGGGCAAAAGGAGAGATCTTTTTCTGGGTGGACAGTTCAGTCAAAAATTCACCCAAAAATCAAAATGTTATCATTATCTACTCACCCTTGTGCCAGGCAAAGTGTCCTCCATAAAACACAGAGGGAGGTAGCTAATGCAACTCCATGGCAGCCTTCTCCAAAACAACTGAAGTCAATGGGTTCTGCTTTTTAGAGCTCATGCAGCATGAGTTTTCCAAAGGCAAGTGCTTGCCTTTGACAGTTCTTATAGTTCCTTCTTCTAAAAGGACCCTGCTTTAAAACGATCTGACCCTTTGTTTTTTTTGTTTTTTTTTTTTTCAATCCAAGACATGTATCTCAAATACACATGATACAGTGTGTAAATAGTATATTTTTTTTCACTTTGGCAGACTTAGACAAGCTGGCTCCTGGAGACTTCAAGTCTTTATGCTAACCGAACACAAAATGCTATCCATTGGAACCAAAGCAGTGGACGTACAGAGGTGAAAATGGATTTGAACATCTTATCTCAGCAAAAGGGGATATTGCCCAAAACGTATTCCTTTAAAGAACTTCTATCTGTAACTACACAAATGCCTACTGAATTTTGGGCACATTTACATTAGACTAGAGTATAAATGAACCAAAACATGGGCACAAACTTATGAATTCCACAGCTTGAAATAACTGATTGGGAGCACAAAAAAATAATGATAATAATAAGACACATAATCAGATAGACCTGCAATGTTTTCAAGTGACTTTCAGGAAGGAAAAAAAATCCATCGATTCATCAATTCATCAATTCATCAATTCATCAATTCATTCATCAACACTGTATCATAAAGTGGAATGGAACCTGTAGGCTGCCCAATATGAAATACGAGATTTGCATTTGATCTGTGTTTGAGCATTATGTCCACTATGCAATTTTATCTGGTATTGAGAGCAGCAAGAACAACCCACCTCCTTCCCCCCTAAAAGTGTACAGTACTGAGGAAAACCTTGGACAAACTTTGATAATTCAGTGCCTGCAGGCTACTAGCCAGGCCCCGACAGGCTATATGACGAAACTGTTAAGAGGACAGAAGGGCGTAACGGACAGAAAAACGTGCAAAGTACACACAGCAAATGATATTTCAGAACCATTGTTGGCATCATGGATTTACCAATAACTTGCGCAAACCTCAGTCAGATAAGGGATGAATCAATTAGACAGACTAGACCAGCAGGGCAGACAACCACGGATATGTCATCAGATAAATATTACAGAATCAAATAAAAACTCTCAGTGACATTCAGAGATGTTTGATGCCTATACAACCACATGTAGCCACACAGATATAAACACAATCAATTCCCACACAATTAAGCCCACTCAAAAAATTACAAGTGCACAACCCAAACCGTGCAGTGGAACTGCCAGGCTACATATGAATATGATAGCCAAGCAGACATGGCTGTTTATAAAGCAAGCAACAGCACAAATTTTGAAAAGGGCCAGCTAGGCCAGTAGATGACCGAAAAAGCCTGCAAATAATGAACATGAAACAAGTTACAAATTATGTTTTCATCCAGCGACTGCCATAGTTTGAATCCATATCCAATCCAGCATAAGAGGAAATGATAGCTAGCTGTATCCAAATGAAATACTGTAACGCCCAGTGTCCATAAACTCAAACTTGAACAAACTAGCTAAACTTGAACTTGACAGGATGAACACGACATCAATCATTGGTCATGAAGACGTCATACCACCTCTTGATTTTAACATTGCCGCATTTAAACTGATTTCAGTAATGCTCAAATCTTGGTTTCTTTTACTGTTTCCTTTCCATAACTAGAATTAGTGAAGGTCTAATATAACTGTGGTGAATACATGAAGCATGCCAAAGAAAACATTATGTAAGATGGGGGGGGGCAGGCAGGGGCAGGTACAGTGGGAATGAGCCAGACTTGTTGTCTGTGTGAAGTTCTCACAAGGCAGACTCAGATGGAAAGATCTCTGGTGTCTGAGACGCTCAGCTGCACAGGGACATGCACAAATACAAAGCCCATTTCTCTGGAAGATTGCTGCACTGTTTGTTGACATGAATAAAGCTGTCGCCTCTTCAAAGCTGCAAATTCACCAAGGGACAGAGTTCACCCCTCCTACCACCAATGGTTATAGAATAATCCTTGAGAGATTGACAGCAGTAAACAGTGGAGCCACAGATGTTTTAGGTGACAGGTTAAAGGCAGAGAAAAGGACCGTGTGCACAGTGATAGTATTATTCCTTCTAAGCACATTGTGTGAGAAAAAGCCCATTCAGACTCTTTACAAAAAAGGGAACAGTTCTGATAGCGGCTGTGAACAAGGGGATAAGGTTCAAGGTACAGTATCAACTCTTAACGGCTTTTCAGAATATGTGGAGTTGTGCTGTTTATGCTATATTAAAAGTCTGAAATTTTTTTGGTGTAAAACAACAACAACATGCAGAATAAGAAAACTATTTTTATTGTTATCCAACTATGCATAATACGCTCAGATTTAGACCCAGATTGAGAAGAAATAGTGCATTATATATAGTGTACAGAGTGTGTACTCTGATGGAATCAGTCCCAGAAACTTCATCCAAGGCAAACAGTCACATACTGTACATGCCTGGCAGCTTTTAGACAAAGTGTCATTCACTGTTTCACCTCAATATCCTTAGACTTGACTGGTGAACTGTCTCAAATGTGGGTTACTATGAAACAGAAATTTTCCACAGCCTAGAGAGTATAATTTATTGAGGTGTATTGCAAAAGACACATCAGTGTTATTAAACATATACAATTCCTTTGCCTTTATTTTTTTCTTTTTTTATTGTGTTGCTGCCAGTGTCATGTTTCATCATGATTAGCAAACAAAAACAGTTTGTCTCCTTTAGATTGTTTTTGGTCATCTACCCTTTGAGTAATCATATGGGATGGATTATGTTATTGGAGATATTGAAAAACTTTACTTAAGAGTGAGTACAGATGTCTGGCGTGAAGAGAATAAACCATTATATTATGAATTGTATTTTAAATAGCACAAGGTAGATATAGCTCTTCTCCAAGAAACACATCTTACAGACTGCCAACATGTTAAACTTAAGCAATATTTAGTCATAGTTTTTTTTACTCTTCATTTACATGTCTGGATCACTCTCAGTTTGGCACAGTGATCACCATTTGCCTCAATGCTGAAGATGTGAGAAACATTTCATCATGTTGAATGGAGCTTTTTATTTGAGGTCATGAACAAAATGAGGCCTGGATTTAATAATATGGTTAAAATCTTGTATAAACACTCTACTGCTTATATACATACAAGCCCTTACCCCTCTATAGTGCTCCCCCTCTCATGCAGAAAGACAGGGCTGTTGTCTTTTACTGAATTTTTTTTTTTTTTGCTGTTGCAGTATTTTGATTAGAACACATCCATTGATACACAGGATCAAGATGGCAGATGGAAGAACTCATGCCATCTATCTATATGCAGATGATGTATTCTTGTATCTCTCAAAACCTGATGAATCTGTACCAACTCTGCTCAAGGTACCATACAAATACGGGAATATCTCCATTTCTAAAATTATTTTATCACAGTATATAATAATGCCATTAAATAATGGGGGGAGCTAGGTTATTTCCAGGCTTAGCACTACAAACAACACTGCAGCAAATGTTATACTGCCCTCATGAATGTGCAAAACTCAAGCAAGAGCACAAGTTACTGCCAAGTATTGGTAAAAACAAGGGGAAATATATTGATTTTTTTTTCCTGAGGAGAAGACAATAGTTGCATAAATTAACTGATTTTTCAATTTTGTGACTATTCATAAATTAAAAAATTGTGACCCATCCTTATTCCCATTTTGGTCAAGACTGAAATTTTGATTTTCAGAGAGAATATGGACATTTTTTTTACTCATTTTTTGGTGGATTTTGGAGATACTTCAGAGAGAATATATTGATATGGAATGTATTAATATATATATAAGTGTCTAACACATATATGCACCATAATAGAATGTTAAAATTATGGTTGAAATAATTGAAATTTTCCTTTAATTTCCAATCTACTTTAAGAGGAAACAGTACTTGAGTAGATTTTAGCCAAAAATCCCAAAGAAATTCATCTTCAGAAAATTTTATAGCACAAGAAAATGGTCCAAGAGTCAAAAGATGAAATACTTTTTGTAGTCACTATATACTGCAGCTGAATTTTTTTCAATAGATTATATCAATCTTCTTGATCCTACATTAGATTTGTATTCATGAATATGATGTCTGTCAGTTGTCTATATAACCCTTAGCTTAATTACAAAAGAAATTAGTCTACATTTAAATGTAGAATTTAGAATAAAGAATGAATAGTACACAGCTTCATTTTAATCAAATTATTATGCTTTGTGAAATTGCTTGTGATAGCTTATATTGCTTATTAAAACTTACGCATTTCTAAATGTATAGCCACCACTGTGTTGAATTGAGAGACAGTGTTACATTTTCAAAGGCTTTTCATCACAGTCCAAGAACTTGCAACATGCTATACTTTATTCATTTCTGTTTGATTTAGTAGCAACAAACATGTATATGTAATCACATAAATATATACACTATATAAATATTCAAATTTATATATTTAATCTTGCTCTTTCAAAAAATATGAAAAATCAACAGTCCTGTCATTCCATGATGGTAATTTGTTATGTTGTCTCACAGTGTAACATAATCATTTATCAATGAAAAAAAAAAGTGTGTGTGTGTGTGTGTGTGTATGTGTGTGTGTGTGTGTGTGTGTGTGTATATATATATATATATATATATATATATAT
>OMLF01027512.1:10952-30073 GCA_900302615.1 Holocentrus rufus
TCTGACCTTGCCTCTCAGCACACACACACACACACACACACACAGGGGTGCATAAAATAATGGAAATGCCACATGAAAAAGAGACTGTAACTTTGAACTAACTAAATTACAATTACAAAGGCAGCAATAGAGGTGAGTCAAATTAAGTTGAATGCCACTTAGTAGTATGTGTTAGCTTTTAAACGGGTCTAACAGTCAGCACTTTTATATGGGAGTTTTCAAAGCATCATCAGGTTGTTAAGAGCTCCAAAGAGGTCAGAGAGTAGGATTCTGAACTTCGGTGCCTCAGTCACAAAAAGTAATGACAGTATATGACATTGATGGACAAAATAAATGACAGTGGGTGCAAGTTGGAGCTTACTCACAAGGATAGATGGATCCTTCACAGGATAGTTACAAAACACAAAACTATGCACACAGAATTTAATCAACACCACAACATGGCCTGAATGAAACTTTGGTTCATGAGCTTCACAAAGCTGGTATTTATGGCAGGCCTGATATTTGAAAATTACTTATCCAAGGTGAAGGCCATGAACCCCCAAGCCATGAAAATGTTGTCGACTGTTAATTAAACATGGTGATGAATCTGTATCTTGTGGAAGTTATTAGATCCAATTATTGCCCTGCATGGCCATTAAACCAAGGAATATGAGGCTCTTTTAAGGGACTTGGTGCAGCTTCATGCAATCACTGCTCCCTCATGACACTGCAGTATTTCATGATTATAATGCCCTCTAACACACTGCTATACAAATGTAAAAGGAAGTGTCAAACATATCTGTGGTCTCTGAACATCAGTTCTTGAGTACAAAGTGCGAAGTAGACCTCCACCTCCTTGGCCATCAATGAACTGGAGAATTTCTATGACAGGATTCCAAGGTTTGAAGGTCAAGGTGGGGCCAACAGACTACTCTTTATTAGGTACTTAACATTTATTTGTTGCTAAGTGTTTCTGTTAGTTTGTCCATCATCTGTGTTTGTGACAAAGCATGAATCCAGTGCCCATGTACCATAACCCTTGGGGAAAAAAAGATTTTAATTTTCCTCTCATTAAAAGTATTTTATTCACTGTACTAAATACACTGTACTAAATACATCACATTCCTGGACAAAATGTAAAATTGTACAGGACAAGAGAAAATAATCCTGCAAAATTCCCATTAAATTAAATACTGTACAGTAGTGTTCTTGGCCAATAATCAAAGGATGATGAGGTCCAGCAGCCACTGGCTGCAACATACAGTACGGTCCTGTTGGTCCACTCAGACATTTCACATAGTGGATGTAAATTTGACTTAAAACTAGTTATAAAACTAGACAAAGAACTGATCATTTTACAGTTCATATTTCACCTATTGTTCATCTGTTCATTCAAAGTTTTACCTATGCATTTCTGAATTACATTTCCTATCTGTAGACCTAAGATAAACTGTTTTATCAAGCCTCATTTCTGTGCCTCAGCTCTCTGCCTACGGATCAGATCAGAATAGAGTCCTCCTTTGCTCAGTAGCTCCAAGTGAGTCCCAGCCTTGAAAGGGAAAAAAAGGTCACTGTTAGATCTAATTAAAACTGAGCACGGCACAGTACAATAATATAGAGGCATGCAGTATATCTATCAAAGAACTAATGAATACTGAATGAATTAAATTCTCTTGGATCCTTCAAGGAGCTTGGAAGATAGTGCAATAAAATTGGCAAGATATTAACACGAGATAAGGGCGGCTCCATTTCTCGATGTACTGTGCAACCTCACCTCCACAATGCGGCCATTGCTCATCACACAGATGAGGTCAGCCCCCTGAATGGTGCTGAGCCGATGGGCGATGATGAGCACAGTGCGACCCCTTGTGGCCCTATCTAGAGCCTCCTGCACCACCCGCTCTGATTCTGCATCGAGGGCGCTGGTGGCTTCGTCCAGCACCAGGATGCTGGGGTTCTTGATCAAGGCGCGGGCGATGGCAATGCGCTGTTTCTGGCCTCCTGATAATGTCACACCTCGCTCACCTGGGTGGAAAAAACTTAAAACTTTAATATTTACATGGCACGCAGCTTCTTAATAGTGCTCAAAAAAATGTAAATGAGAGCACATACCAACCACAGTGTTGTAGCCGTCTGGGAAACTTGTGATGAAGCCATGGGCGTTTGCTTGCTTGGCGGCGTTGATGACCTCAGCATCAGTGGCTTCAGGCTTTCCAAATCTGATGTTATCTATGATAGATGAGCCAAATAATACCGGTTCCTGCAAAGAGCAAGGGAAGATCCAGTTAAAAACCTACAAATGTGAATAATTACATGATTTCCTAATTTCATTATCCTGAGTGATGAATGAATAGTGAATGATCTTTACCTGATTAATAAATCCAATAACTTGTCCCCTGAGCCAGGACGGGTCAAGCGTTCTAATATCAAGCCCATCCAACATGATCACACCACTGTTTGGGTCGTAGAAACGCTCCAGCAAGGCTGCCACTGTGGACTTTCCTAAAATATATGAGATTAATCATTTATGGATCTTCAATAAAAAATAAAAATCTTCAAAATGAAATAAATCTTCAATAAAGAAGTAGTTACCTCCTCCAGATTCACCAACAATAGCGATGGTTTTGCAGGGTGGCAGAGTTAGGTTGAAGTTCTTCAAGATCTGATGGCCTGGTCTTGTTGGATAACTATGAATAAGCAATAATACATGAAATAGCACCCTCTGATGTGCATGTTTAGTAAATCTACCTTTAGACTTACAGAGTCCGCCTTGAATAAAGGCAATGCTGTTACCTGAATGAGATGCTCATGAAATCAACCCGTCCTGTCAGAGAGTGGTAGGGGATGCGTCCGCCCCCAGAGAGTGGGATGGTAGGTTCTAAAGCCAAGTACTCAAAAACCCGAGCCCCAGAGCTTATTCCTCTCACCATCTGTAGATAGAGTGAAACAAAATGTCAACTGTCTCACTAAATCTTTCAGATCTCTACACACACACACAAAAAAATTAATACTGTAATTTAAACTTAACTCACACCACAATTTTATAGCAGTTTTTCCACTCACCTGTCCAAATAGGATTGAGATGCTGGCCAAAGACCTGACCATAAAGAAGAAATATTAGTTATACCGTTACATAAAATTATTTTAAACTGATGAACTTGATTATGCATAGTGGAACAGTGTGCTCATTACTCATTTACTGAACAAGCTGTATCTCTTACCTCTGAACAGTCTGGGAAGCTACCAAGAAAGACATCAGGTCCCCAGGGGACATTTCGTTGCCAGCCATTAAAGACCCTCCAGCAAAAATAGTTCCTAGAACAATGCCTGTATCAACCGCACACAACACAAAAACAATACCAAACTGAGTCCAAGCTACAAAACAGTGTGTTTATCAGTTAATATGCCGAAAAACACTCACAATTTAGGGCAATATTTGACAGTCCCTGGAAAACTGCTATTCCTGAGCCAAGAGTTTCATTCATTTCACATGACTTGTCCACTTCATATGCATATAATCTGGGGAAAAAATATATTGTATGTTAAAACACACTAGACATATGTGGTATATTGTGCTGTAGATATTCTGAATCAAAATAAACTCTCACGTACTGGAGCTCCCGCTCCTCCATAGCAAAAGCTTTCACTGTTCGCACATTGCCAAGTGCCTCATCTGCCACTCCTGTGGCCTTTGACACCTGGACACAAAGAAAGTTCAATCGAGACACAGTCAGACATGAAATAGAAATGTTCAGCAGACAGCAAAATAATACCAGGATTCTAAGCAAGATGATTATGCGCCACTTTGTCACACCTGTTCCTGAGCCAAACGGGACAGCTTGCGAAGGAACGAACCAATCAGAGCCCCTGCTCCGACCAGACAGGGAAGGACAACAACCGTCAAACCGGTGAGTTTGGGGGAGATGACATAGAGGGAGACAAAACACCCAACTGTCTGGGTGATACTCCGAAGACCCTGTGGATAAGCAAGGAAAGACCAACAATCAGAAGACTAACATTAGCATATATACACTTAAAGATCCCAATGTATCATGCTGCGTGCTTGTTCTGAGATTGAGGCTACAATTAGGGCAGAGCTAAAAACTTTTTTCTAATGAACTTCTGGAATGAAAAATATAACAATTTTAAATGGTGTGGCACCTGATTTTTAATAGGTGGTAGCACAACAAAAACCCTGTGACAACTAGTTCATTCCACATCTTTGCAGGCCATCAGATGGCATGTAGCAATGTTCTGTAAATGTATATTTTTACAAATAGAAATTTATTGGGGGTATGTTTCCTGTTGCATGTTGCTAAGATCCATCTGAAAGCAAGCAGTAACCTTGCCTTTCTAGTTGCTGATAGTGAGGCAATTACACAGCCGTGTGAACACTGTTGCTAGAGTTTTAACCTGTGTACATGGCCCCTTCATAGCTATCAGAACAAACACATCCCGCTGCTGGTAATTAGAGCCTGCTGGTTCCACTTAGACATGATTTGTGACTCTAACCCTCACGGCTACATACCTATATTGTTTAGGGAACATTTTTAGTTCTGTACCAAAATTCTAAAAACAGCTCACTTCTGCTTCAGTGATTCACATTTGTTTGCATTAAAACCCGCTAAAACACAGCCCACTCTTTGGAGCAAATGGTGAATAGTTAGACTATAAACTCACTAAGACGGTGCATTACTGATAAACAACACTTACAACACCAGTGGCACTTTGACACCATCCGGTGTTTGCTGAATTATGCAACTGGCCGTACCTGAGAGATGACCAATTTAAAGGATGACTTGAACTCCTGAATATCAGCAGTCAAACGATTCACCAGCTGCCCGGTCTTATTGGCATCAAAGAAGGCCACGTCTTGCCTGAGACAAAACATAGCGATAACAACAAGGTTTCTGTTAGGACATTTGCATAAAGTTGACAGCATGCTCGTTGAACATCGCTGGTTTTTTTTCCCATATTAGTCCTTGGTGTAAAGCATGTCACAATGTATTCTTGCCAATCTCAATGCTAAAAAGTTCCCTGCCTGAGAGATTTGTTCCAGTATGTTCATATCAGTTAAAGCTGTGTGCTGTGTGTTTTCATCAGACCCTGCTACAACAGGACACTGCTGTATGAATATGATTTGTTTCTTTTGACTCTGAGTTACAGTTATGTTGCACTAAACTCTCAGTATTGGGAGCAGTTTGTGATACACTATCTTGACCTTTGGCAAAACTGCAGAACATGTACCTCAGTAAAGATGTGAAAAGGGTCTTCCTCATGTCCGCTGCCACTCTCTCCCCAACCTGTGATAGCAGGATGATGTAGCCACAGGTCAACAGACCCTGCACAAAGGAGGAGATTAATGAACAGTGCAATATTTACAGTTTGTTAACAACAATGGCATTCATGGGTGCAAGTGCACATTGTGGCAGCAGAAACTATAGCAATAGTTTGTGCATCTATACAAGGGCACTAAGAAAGGGAAACTACCAACACAAACTGACTCAAACAGTGAGATTTATATGCAGTTACTGACAGGTTGTTACATACTACAAAGTGACTTTCTGTTCAGTGGCCAACTATATACACCAAAGAGAAATTATGACTATACAAGTCATTAGATGCATATGACTGTTATCTGCAGTAATGTACAGGACATTACAATATTTTTTCTAACTTCAATATGTCAAATTACACTTTTATACATTTTAGCACAAACACTCTGTAGGACTGAAACTCCTGACAGAACAGTCAGAATTCACGTTTACAGAGAGCCAGCCTACTAGATTATTTTCATTAAATTGTCTGCAGAAAACACTACTTTCATTGCCTAATTGTGTACAACTCTCATGACAATGGCAAAAAAATGGTCTAGTCTTCAACAAAATAATGGTGCTTTTCAGAGACTCAGCAGTATTAGCATAAGTCAATACCCTGTGCTAGTAGACTTGACCCATCAGATACTGCCTGATTGAACATGATCCTCTTGCTAAAACAATTATGATGAAGCAATGTGGTAATGTTATCACACTGACAAAATCCGAATGTACTTACTTGGATACCGTACAGTCCAAGCAGCTTCAGGGCAGGGCCCCTTATTTCACGGACATAATTCCCAGCATGCTCTCTCATGTAGCGTGCTACAACATTCACCAAGTCCCCCAGCATTAGGGGAATTTGAATATTCAGGATGGCAGCCCCAAATGCAAGCTGAAGAGAAAGAAATATCATAGATTTAACTGATCAGCACAAAGGAAATGTCAGTGTCCTTGGCATATTCACATTCCAGTTGTGGTCTCACAAGTAGTGACATTTCTTTTAAGTGTACTGTTTAATGCTTACCACGACTGCGCCGATGAGAGCGAAGAGCTGAGGTTTGACAAATTCCCACAGGATGTGCCATTTGAACTCAGGCACAGTCTCTTTGGCTACAATTTCAACTGGGACGTTGTTGTTCACATCTGCCTCACAATAAGCTACATGGGCAAGCAACCGTGCGGAGACAGTGAAGACCACTGGCCCCAGGATACACTTCACAGCCACTCCTGGGGGTTTAGATGTCTTGGTGGAGGATTGGCGGACAGTTCTCTGAGCCAGACTCCAAATGCGACTGACAGCATTGGTGGGCTGTTGCGGGGACTTGTGTGCATTAAACACCGGTGTTGAATACAACCTGGACCTACAACGGAATTCAGAGCAATACAGATAATATTTTCAAAGGCTAAATCCTAAAAACATGTCAAAAATAATAATACTAAGAACTAAGCAGGTACAATGAAGAGAATGATGGGCCAAGTCAAGTGTTTCAGGATCAAACTTATAAATATCTAATACCATAGCCATTAAATAAAACAAATGAATGACAACAAATACACACGAAAGGTGTATATTGCTTAACGCTAATGTGACACAATGTTTAGGTTGACGTTAGGTCTTTAGTGGCTAGGACTGTAACAAACTGGGACATGGCTACTTAACTACTATAGCTAACAGGTACAAGTCAGGTGTTATTACAATAGTTAACTTAGCGTTGGATACCGGCACATTTACCCTACCGTGAAAGTTTCCAGAAATCTGGTGTTTTACTGCACCGTGTGTATACTGAGCGCACTGGTGCAGTTGTGTTTGCTCTACTGCAGAATGAGAGAAACATGTTTCGATTATTTCATGGGTAGCAAGTTCATTAATCGCTAAGCTCAAGAGGATTCAAGGGGCAACCTGCACGCTGCCATATTGACGGTAACCCAGAGTGCATTTCTGTGCGGCTAAAGCTAGGAGCTAAACTTTACCGGGAATGGTTTATGTAGCAACACGGGTATAGTAATTTACAATACGCGATTTAATGTAGATTAAATATGGATTTTAATCTACTCGTGTAAAATTTCTGAAAGAGAGTCCAAATAAATATATCCTTTATAAGTACACCAACAGCCGGAAGTGACGCTAGGAAAAGCCAAAGTGACGTTAACGATGTTTTGTTGACATTTGTTTATGAAAGACAAAACAGTGGAGAGACACACTGGTGGTTTATTTTTGGAATCCAAGTGACCTCAGAGTAGCTTGATTAAACATTACGGCCAGTTTATCGTGAATAAGGTGAATAAGGTATAGCTACGAAGCGCGCTCTGTTCAAGACAACAGTCTAAGCAAGACGAACGGGGAGATCAAGATTCAGCGGATGGACCAAGTCGGGAACAAAACAAATCGCTGCACCCTTTGACTACACGAGTGGCTGAATCATTCACAGGCTAGCCAGCCACCAGACACTTGGCTTAGGTCGCTAGGTATATGCAGGTATATCGCACTATCTCATTGTTTACGGATTTAGGTCCATACATTTTAACTACTATCCAGTATTACCGAAGTTAGACAAGTTAATACGTTAGTGTTACACTGGCACTGGCCGTCAGAGTAGCAAGTTACCGTTAGCTAATGTTGACGCTAGCTACCTTTATTTGGTAAGTGGACCAACCGCTGAGCAATTAGCTCTGTAGCTGAAGTTGCGATGCAGTAGCCGTACATGTTCACAAGTGTTTACTAAAACCGACTTGTTATTAGGGAGTGACTGGAAGAATGTGAAGCACAATGGCCAACTTTGAGGCTTACCAGGAGTATCAGAGAATTGAGGACTTTGAGGAGGACTCACCACCAGGGGAGGAGGATTTGCTGGTGCATGTGCCAGAGGGCCTGAAAGGTAAACATATCAATTTGCCTATAACTGCTTTGACTATTAATAGCTAATTTCACAGGTACATTTAGTCTGATATAGATATAAATATAGCTACCTTATACAGAAGTTGGTAATTTGAATTTTTGATGTATGGTGTCAAGTTTCTAAGAGGTTTGCAGTCTTAAGGTACCTATATTGTTGTTGTTGTTGTGATCCAAATACATTTATGGAATGCTTTCATGCCTCTTCGTTTACAGATTCATGGCACCATATCAAGAACCTGGATAACTTCTTTACAAGGATATCCTTTTCAATTCAAGGGCAATTTATTAGCAAATCTCCAAGATTATACTGTCATTTCATTTGAAACCTGTGTCTTATTACACTGATTCAGCATTTTTTGCAGTAGGACCTTACCTAGTCACATTAAGAAGCAGTAGCTTATTTTACTATGTTTTTGCATGTTACTAGGTCTTTTTATTCTCTTGTGTTGTACTGTATTGTACTGAATATTATCTGTGTTTGCTAAGTTGATATACAGACATCAAGCTACTTCGAGTTGCTCTCCCAAGCATGAGGTCCTGTTTAACTTGATTTCCACTGGTCATATTTTGTATTTTCCTTAACTACTGTCCACATCTATCATTTTCATCAAAAGAATGGTTTTGCTTGTATGATGTTGACAGAGTTCTTCGAACTCATGTAAGTATATAGTATGAAATCTGTAGTTCTGATGAGAAAGGAGCACATCATAAGATAAAGGGATGTGCTTTTAAATAAAGCTCTATTCAGATGGGATTAGATTTACAAAGGGACATCAGGTAATTTCATGTATTACAGACGTCCTCACTTTTTTTAGTCCCATCCTAATCGACCATGTCTGTGTTTTTGACAGATGACCTCGGTGATAATTACAGAGCAAATTACCTACTGTTTTTCATCAAACTCAGCGGTCTTCTGGTAAATTTAATCTGATAAAATGGGAGGCTGTACTGACAGCTTCAGGTAGCCACTCCCATATCTGTAATATCAGAGAGAAATGACAGAGGTTCTAATCCTGTCTAAACAGGTACATGAAATTACAGACATCCTATGTTAATTATTTACATTTTGAACATCATTTGGAAAGCTAATCCCATCCGAATATGGCTTAAGATTGTCAGTTTTAGTCTGCAAGTCTACTAAAGGTTCTGTTTTCGGTAAGATTTAGGCCTCAGTTACGTTCCTGGTAATATTTCATGTTGTTGTGACAGTTAAGTGTGCCTCAGGCTTCAACATGAAGAAACTCCGCCAAGAGCACTTGAACAGCAGCTGTACTTATTACTTAAGTCTTATGAGGATTTTCTATTGTCCCCAAACAAAACACTGTCATTTTGTTCCAAATCATCATCTATTAATTGCTTCAGTGATTTCTGCAACAGCTCTTTGCTTTGTGTGACTTATTCTTAGCCAAAGTCTCTTGTCCCAACAGATATGTTAGAGCAATACTTTCTTTTTGTTTTCTGCCAAAAAAATATAATAAGACTGGAACTTGAGCTAACACAGACACACACACA
Source organism: Holocentrus rufus (assembly GCA_900302615.1). Classification (NCBI taxonomy): domain Eukaryota; kingdom Metazoa; phylum Chordata; class Actinopteri; order Holocentriformes; family Holocentridae; genus Holocentrus; species Holocentrus rufus. The sequence goes on from OMLF01027512.1 coordinate 20,661, forward strand.
CACACACATACACACACATTCACTCACCTGCAAGTATTCTATTTAATTTCCCACTTGCATGGTCATAATTTCAGAGATGAAAACTAACATCTCGAGGCCTGGCTGAATGCCGGCTCATTCAGAACAGTGACTTCCTAGTATGTTTAGCTGAGATGATTTTTTTTTGCTGGCTCCGGGACAGCTGGCCATCCTTATTGTTGGATCCCGTGTAGTGTTTATTTGATTGATTTGATCATTCACAGGGGGCTCTTTAACTGTAAGCCTGAGGAAATCCATCCACACCATGACCGCAGCCTGTCAAACCTCAGCCTGTCAACATATTTCTTGACCACAGATTACTGTGCATTGTGTTCGCAGCATCTTACAGTATTATCGTACATAAATCAACAAAGAATTGATATCCAAAACAAATAGCATTATTAATGCTTGAATTGATCTGTAGTCAAGAATTATCATTTGGATTAGTTTAATCCACCATTAAGCAAAAAATAGCCCTTCTTACTTTTTTCTCTTCCGTCTCCTCCTCACAGTCAGTTTCTGTTTGTTGTTACGTTCACAACGTTCCTCTTCAACTGTGTGGAGTATGATGTCCTGTTTGCCAATCGAGCAGTCAACCACACCGGACCAGGTCAGAACCCCCTGGATAGGAACAAGGTCACTCTGCCTGATGCCATCCTGCCCAGCCAGCAGTGCACTCAGAGGTAACACTGGGTAATAGTTGTATGTGGAGAGTTTAGCTGTAGGAAACTGGGCCAATGTGGAATTGTCTATTTCTCTGCCATAATGTATTTGGTTTGTGTGGGGGCAAAATAAGAGACAAAGTAAAAATCTATACATCTAAATGCATAGATGTGTTATAAAGCAGTTTTAATATTAGAGGCCCTTTAGACCAGGCAGAGCTTGATCTGGCCTTTGGAGGGATTTCATTTTGTCTGGCCTCATTCAGTCGCGATCAGACATTCAAAACTTAGTAATTGCTTATTGGATTGTGTTGAATATGGCTTTGGACTCCAAGATACTGTCACATTCATAGGCGAGGAATATGGAGCAGTGTCCTACTTTACCATACCCTGGGGTCTCTCTCTTTAACCCAGAATTTGATGAAGTCAGCTCTCTTGTATTTAAAATTTCAAGCAAATGCAGTTTAAGGTATTTTGACAACCACCAGCACTATAAAGCACTATTTGACTTCAGAAGCATAAATCATATTTTGGCATGCATAATTCCATATGATATTGGCTGATCGGAGTATTTGCCAGAGTGTTTTTATTTGACTTGCTTTTACTCTTAACATCGGGTGCTAAGACATGTAGCTCAAATACACATACAAACTGGTATGTTTGTGTATGGTAATGTGACTCGGTTATGATATTTTACATCATGTATCATACTTAAGACTTCTGTCTAATTACAATCATTGATCACAAGTAAAAAAAAAAAAGTCTGAACCCCGCTGGTGACCCTGATTACCAGTTAAGGGTAAAAGTTGATTTTATTTCACAGCATTTTTTTCCAAAGAGTAAAAGGTGCTTAATTAAAAGGGCGACAGAGGTCTGTTTTAGTCATGCATATATTGAAGGGCTTAGGGTTTGTCTACAGCGCAAAGCTGATTGTAGCATAACAATTTTGTGTCAGGTTTTCTGCTTCACAGCTGATGCTTGAGAGCAAATTAGGGCTTATACTGTACACTGATTATGCTGGTTTTTTTTTAAAGCACCCTGGATAGCTCTGCTGTTTATTTCAAACAAACCCCTGTAATCACCAGCCCCGAGTTGCAACATTCCTGCTGTGGATGCTTACTTGGAGAAAGTTATTTGCGCACTGGGCTCTGAGTGGCATTAGGAAATGGGGCAGATGTAATTGATAGCTGCTGGCCAACCGAGTCACCGGCAATTTGGCTGGGCTAGCAAGCTGACAACCACATGACACCTCCCTAGCTGGCTACAAGGCACAGACACCCCCACTCCATCCATCTTTTTCCAAGATGTAGCCTAGCTCCTCCTTGTTTTTCTTCAGCTAGTCTTGTAGGCCTATCATCAATTTGCTCCTGATCCTGACCATGAGTGAATGGGCGTTTGTATTAAAGCTGATGACGTACAACTTCTTGGCATTCTAACTTTGGAACAGCATGTGCCACAATTTGGAACCTATCTGTCTTTCTCATACCATCCCTAACCCCTCTCTGGTTTCCCTTTGCAATCCAGATCATCTTCTTGTCTGTGTTTATTGGAAGTGTTTACGAAATGAAATTGAAATAACTCAGGAGCCCATCAGTAATCCCACTATCACTGGCTACTGATTGTTCATATATACCAGTATAGATTACTTGTGTGTTTGTGACATGAGGTACTTACAAGCTTCCTTATTTGCAGAACAGAACAGGTTGTTTTTTTTGGCCCATGACATGTAAACAGGAGCTGGGTTTTATTAAAACAGTTGCAAAATTCCTTATCTGTTTATCATGTTTTAAGTTACATACTCATATGCACAGACATAAAGGAAGTGATTGTGGTGTGTTACGTTTGCACCCTTAAATACCCATTTCAGATGTTTATCGTTATAATTCTGAATCTCAGGTGTCCTGTGAGCCTCTTCCTGTTTTTAGCTGTTTGTCAGATTATTTATAGACTTTACTCTGTTTGCTGTCCCTTCATCCCTCTTGTTTCTCTGCAGGATCCAAGAGAACAGCTGGATTATATTCCTCCTTATAATGGCAGCCATCTTCTGGTTGTATCGGCTTATCAAGGTCTTCTGCAATGTTCTGAGCTACTGGGAGATCCGTCAGTTTTACATCAAAGCATTGAAGATCAGGATGGTAAGACACATGCTACACGTGGAGGGCTGATCCAAAATGTGCCACAGCAATAGGTCATCCAGGTCACTTTTGATGTAGCGGTCTTGAGATTATGAATATCAAGAGATGAAATAATAATTAGCATGCTCAAGATCACACATCACAGATCTGAGTTTCAGTGCCATGTTTTGTCTCATTAGTCACGACGCAACTTTCATCCCCCAGGATGAACTGTGCAACTTCACATGGCAGGAAGTCCAGGACCGGCTCATCAGCCTGCAACGAGAACAGCAGATGTGCATCCACAAGAAAGAGCTGACGGAGCTTGACATCTATCACCGCATCCTGCGATTCAAAAATTACATGGTGGCCATGGTCAACAAATCTCTGCTACCCGTGCAGCTGCAGCTCCCTCTGCTGGGCAATGTGGTGTTCCTCACCCAGGGCCTGAAGTACAACTTTGAGCTTATCCTCTTCTGGGGGCCTGGCTCGCTCTTTCAGAATAAGTGGAACCTGCACCCCAAGTACAAGCGGGCTGGAAACCGCCTCGAGCTTGCCCAGCAGCTTAGCAGGGTTATACTGTTGATGGGGTTGGCCAATCTGTTGCTATGCCCCTTCATCCTGGTGTGGCAGGTGCTCTATGCTTTCTTCAGCTACACAGAGGTGATCCGAAGAGAGCCAGGAAGCCTGGGCGCAAGACGCTGGTCCCTCTACGGTCGCCTATACCTGCGCCACTTCAATGAGTTGGACCACGAGCTGCATGGGCGTTTGGGTCGTGGCTACAAACCCACCTCCAAGTATATGAACTCCTTTACGTCACCATTGCTGACTGTGCTGGCTAAGAATGTCGCCTTCTTCTCAGGCTCAGTGTTGGCTGTGCTCATTGCCTTGACCGTGTACGATGAGGACGTTCTGACAGTGCAGCACATTCTCACTGCTATCACCGTGCTGGGAGTGGTTATCACTATCACCAGGTGAGGTCAACAGCTGGAGATTTTTAACTTAAATTAATTATTGTCTGAAACAAAATCAATACTAAATCATATAAGGACTTTCATGTAAATTTTGCAAAATATCTGCAAAATCTATTACTGGGTGTTTAAGAATTGAACCCACAAATATAAATATCAATTTGAAACTTCCAACACCTTTCAGAATAAAGCCATCAGAATGAACTTGGCTCTATATTTAAGAGTTGGTGGTGGGGTGGAGGGTGTTGTGGAAAATATTGCATATGGCCACAGATATTATGATATTGAGTATTATCAAATACTAGCCCATGCCTAATGGGAATGAAAATGGGAATGGGCTGTTCTCGTCCCCTAAACTGTCACAGATTTTCAGGCCAAAAAGCAAACTCCTAGACATGTCTGAATCACTTCTGTGACATATACAGGTCAAAATAAACAAATAAATAAATAAACCAAATGATGTGTTGTGTTTCCCAACCTACCCCAGGTCCTTCATACCAGATGAGCATATGGTGTGGTGTCCAGAGCAGCTGTTGCAGTGTGTGCTGGCACACATTCACTACATGCCAGACCACTGGAGGGGCAATGCTAACAAGAGCGAGACCCGCGACGAAGTGGCACAGCTGTTCCAGTACAAAGCGGTGAGGAGGGCAGGAGCTCAGTGGACAGGCACTCATTTGTCAGACCCAAACTGAAACGAGAAATTTGGCTGTGATTGGTGTATTTTGCATTAAAGCACCTGGTTAATGCTGAAATTTGTCAAGACTAGGCACAATATTACATTAAAAGGATTTATTCATGCAGTGCTTTTTGATAATTGATTATTTTAAGTAATTTATACTTAAACTAAAGTATTTTTGACTATTTAGAATTAGACTATGTTTACAATTTGACAATAAATTACAAATGCTATCCTTGTGCAAATCAGGTGTTCATCTTGGAGGAGTTGCTCAGCCCAATTGTCACACCCTTCATCCTCATCTTCCTCCTGAGGCACAAGTCCCTGGAGATCATCGACTTCTTCAGGAACTTCACTGTTGAGGTGGTTGGAGTCGGTGATATCTGCTCCTTTGCTCAGATGGACATCCGACGCCATGGAAACCCAATGGTAAGGCGGATTACCACTGTTCCATGAAAATATTCCTTTTACGCATTGCTCTCTCTTGATAGTCAGCATCTTTGCTTCGTTTCACGTTTCCTCTGATGCCTTTGCAGTGGATGTCAGAAGGCCAGACTGAGGCCTCCGTCTACCAGCAGGCTGAGAACGGCAAGACGGAGTTGTCCCTCATGCACTTCACCATCAAGAACCCGCGCTGGCAGCCGCCACAGGAGAGCTCGGTGTTCATCAGCCATCTGAAGGAGAAGGTGCACCAGGATGCTCAGGGAGGCCCCTCCACCCAGCTGCTGCTTTCTGAGGCTCCGCTCTGCTCCTCACTGCTGTCCAATGAGTCGGCCTCCGGGGTAAGAAACTCTGAGGACACCAGTCTCACCGGCAGCATACATCACACATGGGCTAAAATATTTGCATCATTAAATTCGATTTTTATATGTTTATAATATACTTTTTCAAATGCTCCTAATGGAATGTTATCTTTTTGCTTCAGAAAGAATAGTTAATTTATTGTTGAATTACTTATAATACTATTTATTTCACATCTGCCAGACATAATCACCTTTCTCCCCAAATAGTTTTATTTCCCAGTATTTTTATTGGTCTGTGGTAAATGTAAAAAAAAAAAAAAAAAATCATACTACCAGATGTTTTATTTCACTCACTGTTCAGTTTTGTTAAAAACAATATATTTGCTCTATGTTGACTTTATATTGATGTGTATATTTGTTGTGTCCAGCCCGACAACGTCTTGGCCAGCGTCCTGGCCCACCCCATTCTAACTGCATCTGGGCTGCCAGGGCGAGACCGACGCTTCGTCCCACCGAGCACGGCTGCGTCTGCGGCTGCCAGCGTCCTGGCCTCTTTGTCCACCTCTCAGCTCCCACACGCCGGCCGCAGCCGCTCACATGGTCTCCTGCCCTCTTCCATCCAACCAGAGAGCACCATGTACCGCAGTGACCGCACCATCATCGACAGGTACTCATCGAAGTTTGCCCTCTCTACCGGTGTAATCACAGTTTCACATGAATTTGGCTTGTTGATGACACGCTAAGTTTTTATCGAAACTGAATAGCAAGCACACAGGTTGTTTATTGACCTGGGATAATGCCTTTCTTTCTCAGTATGTCGAACAGCGACTCTCGGATCCGCAGCAATGCACTGCTCTCAGAGTTCGCCTCAGCAGAGATGAGCCTCCATGCCATCTACATGCATGAGGTAAATTAGAAAAGAGCCACTATAATATCTATCCTTTATTTCTCTGCTGTGTGCTTGGCTGGTTTGAGTTTCTGTTGCTGTCAAAGAGCACCCTCTGTTTTGGTGTCTCCGCAGGTCCACCAGCAGAGCTCCCAGCCCCAGAGAACTTCAGAGCAGTGGCAGAACCCAGTGCCAATGAGAGAACTGCACACAAACACTGGTAAATCAGAATACTCATTTGGAAGACCTTTCCAGCCTCTTTGTGGCAAAATGGATAACAAACACTTCTCTTTGTGAAGGTTTAATTCGCATCACAGGCCTTTTAATGTCGTAAAGTTAAACAGATGTAACAAGCATCAAAGATGAACTGATTCTCTGACCATGTTTACATCCTCAGAGCTGAAGTAACCAAGTACATTTACACAGCTACCAGACTTAAGTGCAATTTACTGAGATTTTACATGTTGTGAGACTTCATACTTCAACTATACTTTTTACCCCACTACATTTATCTGACCGCTGCAGTTACTCGTCACTTTGCAGAATATGTTTATACATATACAATAAGTTCATAAAATATGGTGCATTGTTAGTTTAAACTCCCAATATATGTAGTAATTACAGCTAATGCCATCTAAACCACCTTCAAGATTGAAATACTTTACATGGACCATTCTTCAGAAGAAGTACTTTTGATATTTAAGTACATTTTACTACTAAGATCTTTACGCTGAAGTAAAGTTAACTAGAGTATTTTCCCTTTATGAAATTGCTACTTTTACTGTAAATAACTTTGATCATGTTAAGGTTTTATTTGTATTAAGCTGTTTAGATGCACCTTTGATACCGCAAGATTGGGTAACTCAATAGCCCTGAATAAACCAGTTAACAGAATACATTTGTGCATCTGTGAGTCCCCACTCATAAAACAGTCCTCTACCAAAAAAGTATGAAAACTGCAAATACTACCTTCCCTCTTTGATTTAGCTGTAGCTTACTTGTATTGAGGCTGAAAAATATGATCGTCCAAATTAATAACAAGAATTGCTTGCCACCATGTTTTTTGTTGAATAAAGGTAAGTCTGAGATATGATGTTTACATTTAACTGCAGAGTACTCGATTACTTGAGAAACCTGTTTGAGACATAATAACTGAATTCTCTTTAGCATTTAAACACACACCCTTGCGATTGATGAATAGCAACAGGAAATAGCTGCCAAATAAGCAGCGTTTTCATGGATTTTTTTCAAAGACAGTCATGTGGAATATAATGTATTCAGCTTTCCTACAATCATGGAAAAGTACGGATTTAGCCAGTTTACAGGTCATCAGACACTACAAAATTAAAGCTGTACTGAAATTTGTTCCAGTATTGCTAATCTCAGTCATATGTGTGAAATAGTGAGCAATTCAAGTGTCTAAGAACTGAGGGCTGGAAAAGTGTAATTTTGAGATGGGAAAATGTGGGAATCCTGTGCATGTTTTTTGTGCTGACTGGACTATGCTTGTGTACTCTTCCTGTAATCAGGTTTCCAGGCACATAGCAGCCTCGCTGCCATACCAACTCCTCTCCACCTGGGAGGCTGGAAAGAGGAAGAGGAGGAGGACGAAGGAGAGCAGGAGATTAACAGTGGATCTACTCAAAACCAGGGCACCAGACGTAGTTGTTGAAGTGCCTTACGTCATAGGGTATGTGCTCTGTCCATGGCACTTTGAATGATCAATGAAATATTTTCTGATTCTATATTCTGTGGCATGACTTGTCTCTAGCTTTTAATCCTACCAAGGACGCATAACTACGATAAATTCTCTTCTCTTTTTGTTTTATAGTGTTTACACTTTACTTTCTTCAATGAACATTGTGGCCTTAGATGATCTTCATGGAGAAAATTTAGCTTGGACCTTTAAACCATCAGTCAGCATTTGTAGTTGGAGGAGCTCATTGAATAACCACTGTCTCTGCACCTCCATGCTTCTTCCTGTCACATCAGGTGGACTATGGCATCAGGGAAACCATAAGTCTTCCGTCCCTTTCACCATCATTTTGTCATAAACTTGTGTTCTCCAAATGCTCGGTGTGTGAGAGACAATATAGCGTGCGAATAGTATCACTGTGTGACGTAGATGGGGACAGTTTTATTGTGGAACGCAAAAGGCTCGTCACATCTCTTCTGCTGTGCCTCTGTATGCACAAGTTAAGTTTTATTTGTGCATCTGGGGGGTTTACAGTGAGGGTCTAATTGACCTTTTATTGCAGAGTGGTGTCTTTATCTGTGTTACAAAGACTGCAAGCTGTATCATAGCTGCCTGACCAAGTTTGATTAAGTTAATTTTAATTATTAGTCCAATTAAATTTTTTACATTGTTCTATTTGGCCCTTGTTATATGTAAATAACACTTTTGTGTCTTACTTATGTATGAATAATCCACACTTTTTTTCTACTATTAGATCTAATGCTTGAGTCACCATGAATACACCATGTATACCTGGTAAAATCTGTTGTGCTAGATGACACATGTCTTTAATCTGGACATACCAATGCTCTGAATGCTACTTCCTGTTTTTAGTGGGCCGAAATGCAGAGACTTTGTTCAGTATTAATATCTCTACTAGTGCTATCTTATTGTTTTGTTCCGTTTTTTGCCTCTTAAACAGGACTGAAAGCATGAGCCCCACTTACATGTCATTAAAATTCCAATATGGATAGAAGATGTCTTTAAATTTGGTCACAAAGTCAGATTTGCGTGTGAACACACCCATGGATTTTTATGTTATTTTTCTTTTCACATTACCTCAATGGCTGTGTGGGAAAATTGGCTTCCAATCTATGCCTTTTCAGTGTATTTACCCTTGTGTCTATATACATATGGGGTTTGGCATCCTATCTTGGCACAGTCTAGATGCATCTTTTATCTTCATTAGGGTTTTAATGTCAAGCGTAAATGGGACTCGTTTTGTTTTCTTTGCTTATCCCAGAAGCATGCTCCTCACATAATCGGTGCTCTAAGCAGATGTTAGAAGTCAAGCATTGATCTCCTCCCAGAAATAGTGGCAAGGAATAATTTTTGTAGAACAAAACAGGATGGTACTTTATTTATGTGCACATGAATTTGTTTGTGCTGCTAGAAATTGTGCCCTTTTCCCCAAATGCACACGTAAAAAATGGAACTTCACCGTAAGGGCTGTTTGTAGCGCATGCGCTGTTGTATCTGCAGCAAACAGAGATAGAGTTTGAAGATTTAAAAAAAAAAAAAAAAAAGAAAGTCCTCTCAGTGTTTGCTTTATGTTTCTAAGAAAGACAGTGAAGAAAAAAAGCTTGCCCCATTTAGCATCATTTG
>OMLF01027512.1:34548-61222 GCA_900302615.1 Holocentrus rufus
AAAAAGTTGAGACACGAGTGTGATGCATTTACTTACACCATCTTCCTTCAGAGGGCATGGATTGCCTTGTTCCTCCTGTGTGGAGCTGCACTCTGTCTCTTGTGCAGGAAATGTCAGACTCCTGACTGACAGTGCAGACTGCTCCTCTTCCTCAGGCTGCAGCTAAATCCAAGATTACAATATACAGGGAAGGGAATTCAGTCCTGCATCATGCATTCATATCCACGTTTTGACTCTCCACTGTTAGAAATGTCTTGACATACTTACAGTTTCAACTTGGACTTGATTCAGAAGAGGGCGGAAGTTGTCCAGAGGAAATTTCAGGTTCAAGAGGAAGTCTTCATAGTTGGGTTCAGCTAGTGTCTGGGCCCAGACCAGCAAGGGAACCAGAGCAAGAGAGAAGAACAGTCTCATCTGATCCTTCATTTTTGTGTTTATGTCCAAAAACTGAAGTTCTGTGGTGCCTATATATCGTGCTCTTGCAAAATTTCCAGCATTGAGCAATGCACGGGTTTTGGAAAATGCATGCTGCCCTAACATAAAAAGGTCAATGGTTCAAGAGGGTCATTGCAAACATACTGTCTCTTCTATTGATATTTTGCTCCATTAGGCAATGTCTTCCTAACATTAGCATTCACACATGATTGATTATTGAACATTTTTAACATCTTTAAGATGGAGAAAATGGTTGTCACTCTAATGTATTCGGAATAACAGTGTTTGAGTGTACCTGGTATGAAGTGAGAAAGGTCAGGTCAGAGAGGATATGAAGTTTTGGCCAACACACACAGAAACGTGTCTTAGAAAATGCATCAAATCACATCATATATTTTTGCTTGTGTGTCTGCTTGTGTGCCTTTTCAGTCATTTTTTTTGAGTTATGCATTCTTATATGATTTTTTTGTGATAATTTCAGATGAGGATTGGAAAAGATCATTGTAAGGTGTTGTTTTGCACTGTACAGTTAAGTTGAGGTTAGAGCACTTAAAAGAATGTTTTCTACCTTCCACAAACTTCTAAAAGAGGTACAAATACTACATCTACTGATAATAATAATAATATCCTGAATCAGTCACATCTGCAATGTAGAGTAACGTTGAATTTTTACGCCATCTACTGTTCATTCTCAGCTATCTGTTCTTGGTGTGAGTGACCCTGTCCTTATTTGTCATCTGCTATATCCATATTCTTTAATTTTTAATTTTTATTCTTTTCATACACTTATGTAACAGACCACATACACATACATTAGCTATAGCTATTAAATGGGGATTTTAACTGATATAAACAAAAGAAGAGAAGAAAGAAGAAAATTAAAAGGAACAATTCTTGCTTTTGTGCCCAACTCAGGAGTGGTTCCCATATCTATCTGTATCCTCCCAGTTTGGGAAACTGGGAAAATTAACCCTCGCTACTCATCATAAGGAGCAGCTCTAGGTGTTGTTAATGTTGGTAATAATACTCGTACCTTTATGACAGTAATGCCCAACATAATACAAATTGACCTTTTGACCTATATCCACTTAAATCACATTATTAATATTGTTCCAACAATCAATCAGATCTGTGGGCAAGACCATACAATGTGAGTTACAGAGTCAGACTCTTTCCTGGGCTGCAGTTACAGTTACTCTTTTGGTATTAATTTAGCTTTCGTGAGATTTCTAGGAGTCCAGTGCCACTTATGTATAATTTTGGCTTGTATAAAATTGGCACCAATTTCTTTATTCATCTGAATTAAGTTTTCCAAGCAATTGGGCTCCTCTTTATTGAATATATTGGATTTTAAATCGCACACCTCTTCTTTATTTAATCTCTTGCTAATCAGTCATTTGGTCTAGAGGACAAGCATATATGAGAGATGTAATGCTTTTTCTATCAGTATGTTTAGTAAAGAGGTTTACTAAAGGATTTGCTTTGAGATCGTTTTTGCAGGTATTTTCAAAACTGAGTTTTGGGAAAACATGTTTCTCTCATAGTTGGATGAAATTGTATAAACATCAAGGAAATTTCCCAATAGGTGAATTCCTACATTATGCCACACTCCCCAGTCAATAGCCTTTCCTTCTATCCTAGTAATTCTATTTTTCCAAACTGGAGCATTTAAAGATTTCTGTGGGTCCTCTTTCACATATTTTTTTGAAGGAACACCCATGTGTTGCAGCTGTGAACATGATATGGACACGGCCTTATTCTTGTCATGGCTGAGAGGTCATGTGAAAGACCACGGTAGGTCAGATGTTGGATAGAGTATTTTCTAATTAATTGCCCCCCTATATATACATAAGAAAAGAGATATATACATACAAAGTAAAAGAATAGTTTTTCAGTTTTTGGGAGCATTTTTCTTCTTCAGTTTAATTTGATGGGTATGTTAAAGTGTGACAAACTCAGGGAATTGTACCCATGCAATTGATAAGAAAAATATATGGAAAGCAAACACCAGTGGCCATAGGCGGATGAGAGAGAAGCAAGTAGCAGCAGTGGGCTGTTAGGATTACTGTCTGCTAGAGTTTCGGGCAGTTTAAATCAGGGTCCAGGCGGCCTGCTGCTGTCAGTCACTGGCACTAGGGGAAAGCCCACACCAGAGGACTGAGAAAACACCATGGCAGCCAAAGAATAGGGGAGGATGGGGTATGACGAGTCTACTCAACCACACCCAAGATGAATCATGTGATCACTGATTCAGGAAGAGTAATTAACTTTCCTGAATCTGGGAAAAAAGAAAACATATGGAGAAAGTGGTGCAGTAATGCCTCCTGTCCAACTTTTGCAATGCCAAATGATTTTGTCATGTTAAAGTTGCCATGATCCTTATATACATATGGAGGTGCATATGCATAACAAACTTAGCTCTACCACTGCATTTACAGAAAATATTGTAATATCCATGAATGGTCAATAATCTTAACTATTCATAAAAATCACTGTTTGCAATAAACATTTGTGTTAGCAACACAAAAGGTCAGGTGATTCTACCCTGTTCTCCCCTCTCCTGTAGATTTCTTCCAACAGTGACTGTTGGGTTTTTCAAATGTTTTCCATGCACTGTACCCCCAAGGTAACTTTCATTATGCCACGTAACCCCATTTGAAGTGGTTTTGTCCAAGGGACACTGGAAAGATATTTTGGTTTTGTTAATTATTGAACTGTTAAAATGTAAAACACTGTTATATAGATTGAAAACGGTGAAATTAAAACCTACATTTTTTTGTGTTGCAACAGTTTCTATTTTTTCAAATTATTGGCCTGGTGAAATTAAATTTCTTCCTTCTGCAGACTCCTGGGAAGCTCCTCATGGACCTCAGGGATCCCTGAACATGACTTTGACAACAACTGCATTAGTGTACACTGTTAAATATACAGTATAAGCAGTGAATTCGCTGCTTTTGAAGATAATTGTTTGACATGCTGCTTAAAATTGTAAATCCACAATTTACAACATGTTAGGACCTATAGGTAAGTCCTAAATAACCTAAAAATAAATATACATGTCTTACATGTGCTCCCTGCTATACAGCCTGGTAGAAACCATCTTGTTAAAGAGATAGTTCACCCATTTTTTCACCCAAGTTGATATTATTTCACTTACCCCCTTGCTGTTATGTAAGTTAGGACCATAGATATATAATGAGAGTTGCCGTCTTGCTGCCATCGTTACCGAGTACCAGATGCTAACCGTTAGCCAGTCTTGCCTGCTAACATTCTTAAAAATAATTGCCTTAATCCACTCCACTTGATAAATAAACAAAGTTTGGGTTTGATGATGTATGTAGAATTTTTGTAATCCAAAATGGCGCAAAAAGTTGACGTTATAAAATAAATAAATAAATAAAAATCAATGGCATAACTATTTTCTTGTGTGGCAGCTCTCTGCGCTGGACGGTTATTTTTTAAGAATGTTACCTGGGCGGAAGTAGCACATTAGCTAGCACATCCAGCACAAATTTAAAAATAGTTCTGCCGTTGATCAAAGTGGGTGAACTATCCCTTTAAAGGATTAGCCTATATAAATGTTTCATTGACTAGGGATTAAAAGAATGTTAAGAATCCCAAGATGAGATAATATTGATTACATTTTTGTATTGATGCATAATTATGTAATTTTTGTGTTGAATTGTGGTTTTATAGTTTCATGGATAATGTTAGCTAAGGCCCTCATGAAAAGAACTGGCCAATTAGCTTTGCAGCTGCCCGGAAGTTTCTAATTTCAGAGACGTTATCCTAATGCATTTGTAAAGCAATTTAATTTGGCCATTAGCCCATCATAACTTGTGAACTTTCAGCCTGACGTAGGCAAACAAATGCAGTCTATAGTCTAGCAGGAGCCAGGTCAGTCTGTTCCCCTTCCCCACCAACAGAGCCTATCTCTACAGTAAATGACAAGTCTATTTTGGAAAGGAGGCTGCACCGAAGTAGGCACGTCAGCTATTTGGCATGGTGAGGTACCGGAGAAGAAAGAAAAAATAAGCGTAGTCAACCGCCCACTGCAGGAGACTGGGGGATGTTCAACCATCCTGGATTTACAACCATTTGAAGGATATTTGAGCACAGGAAAGATATTTTTGGTGAGATTTTTTCAAAACACAAACTGGAGTATCATCCGAAAATCCGAGCAACCAACTGACGTTTTTGCCCACATGTTTCAGCGCCTGTTGTACCTGAGTGTGGCTGAAGACTCAAGGTGAATGAGCAGGCTGAAAATGATGCCTTTCTTAATAACAAAATAGTAACAGACGATGCTAATGAAAATATCCTATTTGAAAGTTCAACCAGTGTACTTCAATTTGATTATACTACATAGATAATGGAACAATTCGGCTACTTTCATACAATGTTTGGATAGGATAGTCAGTGCATGATTTGAGTTAATTTACAGCTTTCACTTTTAGCTAGGCTGCATTATTGAACTGTGGCAGCTGTATTTGTACAGTTTTACATACATAAATTCTGCAATAATTATTTAGAAAATTCATTTAGCTAAAGACAACTGACATTGTGAAAAATGAAGTTTGTTTCTGGAGTGGGAGCGTTATCAAACAGCTGATGTCCCTTCACTACTACAAATGGCAATGGACAGAGACGGGGGCTGACAGCTGAGGTTATTTTTGGGACAGGCAGTTCAAGCGACTGAGGTGACAAAGCTGGCAAATGTCACCCTTTGAAAGGCACATATCTGCTCTATTTGACCTTGTTATAGAGGAATTTATTCATTGTATGTCATTTATTTATTACATTATTGTTGGATTGGCAGCACTGCATTTTAAAGAGTTGGGTCAGTATGTATCTGTATGGCCAGAACAGGGATTTGGCGACTGAGACCTACTGTCACAAATAAACATGACATCTCAGTTGTGTATTTTTGTTTATATGTATTTTTATGACATTATACAAATAGCAAACTATGTCATTTGTTATAATGGACAGGACTGCAGATTGCAATACTGATAATTAACTACAACATAAAACAAACAGTGTGCATTTCCTTTTTCACTTGATCTGTGGCCAGGAACTGGCTGCTGTGAAACAAATTGTGGGCGTGGAAAAAAAATAGCCTAGTGTAGGCCTAATAATTGTATTGCTTATGTTTGCTTGAGCATTCCTTATAAAATAGTGACAGAAATACTGAAACATTTGTCCTAAATATTTAGGTAAAGCCAATTAATCATCGGCCTAAATTACCGAATTCACTTTGTTTTTTAGTGTTCAAATTAACCAGTTGTTCTATCACCTGTTAAACTGCCAGCTGTGACACAGCTGTCACAGTGAAATGTCACAAATGTGACACATTTAAGGTTGCCTATTATTTCCCATTATTACCCCTAGAATTCTAGTTAATCTTCATGCTTTCTTTGGACATAGGAACAAATAATGGATCAGAACCTGTTTGGAGGAGCCCCCAGGTTTCTCACAAGGCCAAAGGCATTCTCGGTGTGTGTGGGCAAGGATGCCACCCTGAGCTGCACCATTGTCGGCAGCCCGACCCCGCTAATCACCTGGGAGAAGGAGAAGCTGAAGCTGACATCTGGGGGCCGCTTCAAGACTGTAGAGGATGGAGATGTGTACCGTCTCACCATCTATGACTTAACACTGGAGGACAGTGGCCAGTACATGTGCCGGGCCAAAAACAGTGTTGGGGAGGCTTATGCTGCTGTGACCCTCAAAGTGGCCCTGCCAACAGAGATGGTGCAGAGGGCCCCTGTTTTCATGGTAAAGCCAACCTCTGCACGCGTGGGCTTGGGAGGCGATGTGGTTTTCCATTGTCGGGTCGCAGCCCACCCTGAGGCCAACTTTGATTGGGAGAAAGATGGGCGCTACTTAGGGGAGACTAACCGCATCAAGATTGTTTCAGACTGCGATAGCAGCTCTTTGAGGATCCAAAGTGTACGCAACCTTGACAGTGGCACCTACACCTGCAGGGCCCAAAACTCTGTGGGCCGAGCAAATGCTGCTGCTGCTCTCGTTGTGGACGCCCAGGATTCTCGCCACCTGGGTACAGATAAAAACACCTCCCTCCTCTCTCACCTACAAAAACGCAAAGAGGAAATGAAGAAGGACATCTCCATCTATCGCACTGAAGACAGCAGTTCCTCAGTTTCATCCTCCACAACCAACATGGCGGATGGTTTGAGTGCTCTGAGTCTGGAACATGACCTGAGGACGTCCACACTGGCAAAGCTCCCGAAAGGTGTGTTCACTCGTACCTGCACGGTGACAGAGGGCAAACATGCCAAACTCAGCTGCTTTGTGACTGGTCACCCCAAGCCACACATCATCTGGAGGAAGGATGGCAGCAACATCAGCGAGGGCCGTAGACATGTCATTTATGAGGACCAAGCTGAAAACTTCATCCTCAAGATCCTCTACTGCAAGCAGAGTGATAATGGCCTCTACACCTGCAATGCAACTAATATGGCTGGGCAGACCTACAGTGCTGTGCTGGTGATTGTCAAAGGTAAGCTTTCAAAAATTCAATGCACATCGTCACTGACAGCCTTTATAATTTAGGTTTATTTATGTTACTAAAATCTCTCATAAATGGTCACTAAAATTCTTTGACAATGTGTCACAACGATAACAAACCACTTGACTGGGGGCTGAGCAATATATTGATATTATAACTTAAAAATTAATATGAGTTGTAGCTTCCAGTGCTACAAATTTAGTTCCAGTGGTACAGTTTTTTAATCATAATATAATCTTTACTTCTAAAATATTTAGACTATGCATTTTTGTTTTAGATAATAAAAAGACTAAATTATGGTGTTTTTCTTAATTTCACATTTTCTCTTGCAGTGGTGGTAATTTCCTTGCTGCAGTTGTGCACCACTGCAAAATGAATACAGAGGAAACACTATTATTTGCTTCTACCTGCTTGGTCATCATATCCACATTACTAATGTTTATTATTATTGTCATTATTATTATCATATAATCAAAAATCTATTGTGTGTAAATATTTTATGAAAGTATCATCAGTCATCCTACAATACCAGAGCAATATTGATATTGAAATATCTGGTCAAAGATACTGTAATATTTGATTTTGTCCATATTGCCCAACCCTACATTACATTTTATTGCTTTGAGAAAATCTTCACTTAATGCTTAGAAACATGTACTTGACTTATTTCAGCACATGGAACATTACAGAAGCACTCTTTGAGAGACAGCTTCCTGTCCAATGTTTACACATAGCCTATTTTTAACATGTACCAATGTTAAAAGAATGGGCTCAACACAGTGACACAGGTAACAGTTGTAAGTGCTCTCAGACTCACTCTACTTTAGGGAAGTGAATCAGTCTTGGACTGACCAAAGCATTATTTTGACCCCTCAACATGTGTGGGGCTTTTCACAACGTGGTTGAATTTAGGTTCATGCTATGAAGGAGGGTGTTATGTTGCATCTATTTTCTGCGGGTGATGAGTAGTTCACAGTTGCTATGATGGTCACTCGCTTGCTCACGTTGTGGCCCCTGCGCACCACTGGCAGTATGACTATGAGAAATTGGCGAGGACGCAAAGTTATCAATGACAGTTGTTAATCTTGCTCTCAATTTGATAGTGAGAGCTGTGTCACTGATGAGCCTGGCCTGTTGATGCAAGAAAATGGATATCTCAGATGCCTGCCTTGTAATTTGTGGTTGTGCAGGATTTGATTGGAGGCTTTGCAATGGAAAGGTCTATACCCCTCTGCCCTTTAAATTTTGGAGTTCCTACTAACATCAGATCATTTGATAACCCCAGTGTGCAATAAGCACCTCTGGTAAAGGTCATGGAAAGCTACTTTCAAGTGTGCGGCTCACCAGTACTGCAAAACACATATAGAAATTTATTTTTATTTTTAAAGTTGAACAATGATGTACACCAGTCTCATTTAAAATATGGATTATATATTGTTTACCTTACCTTACTCCGCACTGCAGCAACATTTGAGCCCTTACTATTCTGAATGCCTATGACACAAATGAATAGCTTTTATAGGCCATTGGTCTTTGAGTATTTATATGGTCAAAGCTGACTAGATTACCAGCCGAGGTTCAGTTTTGGAGTTGTACTATATTTCACATACTTTGATCCTCTCCATTTTATAGTTATTTTGCGAAACCTGATATTCTCTAAGTAAAACTATTTAATTGCCAAAACAGCTCAATCATTCTTTAAAAGATTCCCTGCTCTCTAGGGAGTGTAAATGTTAGTTTTATTTTATGTGAATACTTTGAATGATATACTGAACCCATAGACAGGTCCCATAACTCAAAGAGGTGTGCCGCATGTTGCAACACTTGTTTCCTGAAGTAGACTCAACAGCTGGCTTGGACACAGAGTATTAAGTTATTGATGAATTATGGATATGATTTGAAATTGTAACCATGGTTTGTGGTACTTAAGTCGTGTACAACAAATTAAGAACTACCATTACATTCTCCTTTGAATTGGTGGGTTTTATTGGAGCATTTATTTCAGTGATACTACATTTTTTTGTGCATATGGAGTATACAATGTAACTTATGTTAACTTTAAAGGTTTAAAGGTTAAAGACTAGAAAAGACTAGAAAAGTGTTATATAAATGCACTCCATTTACCATTTACTATTCTGCAATCCTACATTGTGTCAGAGCCTAAGGTGCCATTCAGGAGGAAGCTGCAGGATGTGGAGGTACAAGAGAAAACTTCAGCCATGCTGATGTGTGAGGTGCCAGTTCCTGCCACCCAGGCCAGCTGGTTCATGGAGGAAACACGACTAGAGCAAAGTGCCAAGTATCACATGCAGGAAGAGGGCACCCTACGTCGCCTCACCATCCACAATGTCACCACCAATGACGATGCTGTTTACATCTGTGAGATGAAGGAGGGAAGCCGCACAGTGGCTGAGCTCACTGTACTGGGTATGAACGAGACATTTGTTCATTGTTTGAGCATTGTTTTACTGCAAAAAGTTGAAATTATACAGATGGAACCCATTTCGCTCCTGGTGCCTAGTGACTCTCCTCTGTCCTCAGTTGCCTCCTCACTTTGGCATCATTTATACTTTTCCAGTGTGTCAAGGCTGTTTTTCTTTGAGTAATGTCTACATCTCTTTGTATCCCAGGCAACATTACCAAGAAGCTTCCCCGGAGGACAGTTGTTCCCGTCAGTGATACAGTCATCTTCTGTGTGGAGCTGGAACACCCTTGTCCAGATGCCTACTGGACCCGCAACAGCGAGAAGCTGAAGGAGGACTCACGGGTTTCCATTGCCTGCATGCTCAGACAATACACACTTACCATCAGAGACTGCCAGGCAGATGACTCAGGAGAGGTCGCCTTTGTGGCTGGAGACTGCAAGACCTCCACTCGATTCTCTGTCACTGGTGAGGATTAGACCTCCATCAAATACTGTTTTGAAATAATTGTGTTTTTGACCTGCTTGTGCTACCACATGGGGTGGGGTTTAGAGGTTATTGTCAGAATAGGTAAGTCTTCCATCGCAGAAAACTAACTTAGACTTAATACTCCCACCCATGTTGGACCTTTGTAGGATAAACAAAATATAAAACATATTTGTGAGCCATTTTTGAGGTCTGGTGAGGAAAAATGTCTCTTTCTGAAACTGAAACTGAAAAAGCTATTTTCCCCACTTACCCTAGATGTGGTCTTTCCATCCAGATACTTCCTGTATGATTTGGTGATGTTTCCAGTCTGCAGCGGTCTTCACTGCTGTGCTAATAATGCTGCACTCATCTGACCAGAGAAAAAGCATGACCTTTCACTCCTTCTGCTCTAGCTGCAAGAAAGCATCCTCCCGATCCCCCAGTTGATGCTGTGGTGCAGAACAAGACCGACTCGTCAATCACCCTTCAGTGGTCGCCTCCTGACAGTGACCGCCCCGTGCCCATCAAGGCCTACATCGTGGACAGGAGGAAGGTGGGCACTCAGACATGGCAGAGGTGCAACACTTCAGAAACCATTACATCCACGGAAATCACCATCTGCAGCTTCACTGAAGAGGCCAGCTACCAGTTCCGTATCTCCGCAATCAACGACTTTGGCCAGAGCCCCTACCTGGAGGTGCCTGGAAGCTTCTATCTCGGTAAGGCTGATGTCGCCATGAGCATTCTTGAGTAAAGTATGTCTTGAGATGTCTTTCCTCATGTGTGGTGCGTTTGTCTGCGTCAGAACCCACAGCAGAAGTGAGGAAGGGCCTGATGAACAGCGTTGCCATCTGTGGTGAGGAGGCTTCGCTCTCCGTGGAATTGTCTGCTGTTTGTTCTGGCTTCTGGTCCCTAAATGGCCGCCTCCTGCGCAGTGGGGCCGAGTACCTCATCACCAGGTCCAAGAACATGCACACCCTGGTCATCCGCTCTGTGTCCATGGATCTGAATGGAGCTGAAGTCAAGTTTGTGGGTGGAGGCTCAGAGACCAGATGCATTTTAAGTGTAAAGGGTATGCACTTGACCCCGGCCACTGAGACTGCCTAAATCCTTTTGATATAGTTTATATACTTTTATGTTGGGATTCTCTACCCATTTACATCAATGACATCAGCCCTTCTCATCATTCAGCATCTAAGCTAATGGCTATTAATTGTAGGACCCATTTACATGTTTTTCCATGAGAAGCAAATCTGTTATACTTACTTGACACCTCTGTTTGTAGCCCCTCCTGTTCGGTTCATCAAGTCAGCTCACACGGAGCTGGTGACCTGCAGCGCCCAAGCCACCGCTCAACTGACCACTGAGGTGTCAGAATACGATGCACAGGTGTGTGTGATGGGAAAATACCTCATTTCCAGTTTTATCTTTTACTTTCCCAGATTCAGTAATTAACCTTAACCTCACAAACATTTGTCTATTTTTTTTTTGTTTTGTTTTCTATTCTTTTGTTTCTTCAGGTCATTTGGATGAAGAACGGGCGGGAGGTGAAAATGGGGAAGAAGTACGAATATGTGGTCGTAGACCGCAAGAGGATCCTGATGGTACACAACGTTACAGAGGAGGACGTGGGCATCTATGAGTGTGTTTTAGATGATGACAGAATGTCCCTGCAACTTGCCCTTAAAGGTATACTCAATGAAAATCACTCACACAGTTTACTTTCTTATATCTGATTGTAATGCATGTTAAAATAAACCATCGGTGCCTCATGGAGAATGTTTGAAAATGTGTTCTGCTCACTAGTTTTCTTATTGAGCCGTGAATCATAAAGTTTTGCCCCCTGCTCCGTGCAGAAAGGAGTGGATGAAAGGAATTGCGCTCACAGTGTGCAACAAGCACAGTTTCCAGCTTACGTAATGCAGACAGGCTCTCTCACACCACGTGATACAACATGACCAGCTCTGACGGCTGGTAGCAGGTGCTTATGAGCCATCAAACAGGAGAGAACTCTCTGTCATCATGTAATCAACTCCAGTGTGACTCTGTTCCCCAACTCATGCTCGTCCCACGCTGAACACTTCCCCACTTTCCCACCTCTACCCCCGCCCCCAGGCCATAGGAAAATTACATTTTTATAATTTGAAAGATATTTAAGTAAAATAACACAAATCCTCTTTCGGTAACATATTTTCCACCTGCACAACTACAATAAAAAAAAAATCATTTTTAATTTACATTTATTTAATTGTATTTATCTATTTATTTATTTGTAAAATAACCATGCCTATTTCAGTGTCATTATGATCAAGCAGTTTTCATGTGGTTTTCACAAAACAGGCTTTCCAGAGAAAATGCTAAGGGATAAAAACATCTCTACATTTTTATGCAGTATATTTTTTAGAACAAAACAATAACCTTGATAAAACAATACATTTCCATCTCTTTTTCTATAAGATGAACCTGCCAAATTTCTGAACAAGCCCAGAGGTCCCATGGGAATGGCATCAGTTCTCAAAGGAGACCTTGAGCTGACTTGCGAGGTGTCTTCTGCCAGCGGGGTCGTCTTCTGGAAGAAAGATCAGGTGGAGCTCACGGAGGACCAAAGAACTACCTTCATCTCAAAAGGGACTCAAAGGAAACTCATAATCAAGAATGCCAAGAAAACTGACGAAGGGCACTACTCCTGTGAGACAGCAGCGGACAAAGTCACATTCCAGGTCAAGATAAAAGGTAATGCCACATGATTCTTTTGAGGACATAGAATAGCCCCTTTAATTTCATTACCCACTCATAGATAGTAAATTTATAAAACTCTTTTTCTGACAGAAACCCAATCCCAAGCTGCTTTCTCCAACAAGGAGTCAGTACAGAAGGAGGTAAAAGCTACTCTCTCACAGAAAGCCACTCTGAGTTGTGATGTGTCCGACAGCAAGACAGAGGTGAACTGGTACAAAGACGGCTCGCTCTTGGTATCAAGTAAGAAGATATACTCCGAGACAAAAGGCAAGACTCGTCAGCTGGTGATTGAAAAAGTGGAGAGGACCGATGCTGGAGAGTACATCTGTGAAGCTGGAGGGGAGAAGTTGATCTTTAAGATACTTGTGTCAGGTAGGACTGATAAATTCATCAACTGTATGGATATAGGTCTAATTATTGTCTGTGATTCTCTTTAGTCACTGGAGAGACTGTTAAAAGTGAATGCACTGAAGCTGTGACCATGTCAAATTAGGCTTTTGGTGAAAGGTAGTAACTGCACATATATTTACATTCCATTTTTGGATGAAGATCCTATTATGTTTTTCTTAATGGACCACAGAGAAGTTGTAGTCTAGGTTTGGCTTCAGTGCTCATAGTTGTCTTATGATTGATTTCAGTGCTGCACAGATAGTTGATGTTTTCTAATTTGTTACAGTTTACAAAGCTTGTATTAATTTGCATTGAATCTACTTTTTCTATCTAACAAGCTTCTTTTCACAATGATTGTCGGTTAATATCATGTCAACATGATTTCCAGAGGCAGCTCTATTGTGTAGTTGCTACCCTCCATTGTGTTTCCAGCTGTTGATCTTGAACAGTACTCCAGGCACCACTGTGATTCTCACTGACTTTACCCTCAGAGCCCCAGTCTGCCTTCTTCAACAAGGAGTCAGTGCAGAAGGAGGTGAAAGCTACTCTCTCCCAGAAAGCCACACTCAGCTGTGAGGTGTCTGATGCCAAGACAGAGGTGAAGTGGTACAAGGATGGCAAGCTGCTGACTTCCAGCAGGGCGATCCATGTAGAGTCAAAGGGCAAGAGTCGTCAGCTGGTGATTGACAGCGTGGAGAAGAAGGATGCTGGAGAGTACATCTGTGAGACTGGGACTGAGAAGCTGGTCTTTAAGATACATGTGGCAGGTAAGGGAGAATATGGTGTGGCTGGCATTTGCTGGAGAGTTTGCAAATCCGCAGTAAAACTATGTGCAGAATTTAGCTTTTGTTCAGTTTATCTGCAGGTCTCTTGCATTTGTTGTGTAGCATTGTGAATTTAAGCATTCTTTTGTGTTGCTCACTGTGCCTTTGATTGTTGAACCTGCCCTTTTTGTTGCCTGTGATGTTTTTGTTTGTTATCTATAAAATTGTTGCTGTTGATAGACTTTTGCTATTCAAATGCTTTACAGCCTTACTGAAGTTTATGCGTATTTAGCTAGCATGTTATAATATATAATATTAATATAATATAATATTAATATAGTTATGATTCCACCTTCTAATGACAGCAAATAATTTTCTGCTCAGTGCACTCAGTTGGTACAGTATGGCTACTGTTTATCTTGATCATCTGGAAGATTAAAAGGAATACTATTATATGCATTCAATAAAGCAACGAGAAGTAGAAATAATGAAACATTACAATGGAAATTGGTGATGGTATGACAATTAATTTGAATTTGAACCACTAGTAATTCCGAATTTGAATGTTATTCTGGTGCCACTTGGCAAATGTGTCATTTTCTCAATAGAAGCCCCGGCTGCCTTCTCCAACAAGGAGTCAGTCCAGAAGGAGGTGAAAGCTACTCTCTCCCAGAAAGCCACTCTGAGCTGTGAAGTTTCTGATTCCAAGGCAGAAGTGAAGTGGTACAAGGATGGCAAGCTGCTGACTTCCAGCAAGGCAGTCCACATGGAGTCACAGGGCAAGAGCCGTCAGCTTGTGATAGAAAAGATGGAGAAGAAAGATGCTGGAGAATACACATGTGAAGTTGGAACAGAGAAGCTGGTATTCAGGCTGCAGGTGACAGGTAAAATGTCATTGTAATTTGAGCCCCAACAATAATCATTCTTTGCACAACACACCTTAAATATTTTCTTATTTCTCTATAGATGCAGCTGCCAAGTTCCAGAAGAAGTCTGTCAAGGATACATGCATTGTTCAAGCAAGTGAGAAGATTGTTTTGACCACTGAACTGACCACAGAGAGCGCTAGTGTGAGGTGGTTTAGGGACGGTGTGGAGATCAAGGAAGGCAACAAATATGAAATGAAAAAGGATGGTCTTTCTCGTACCCTGATAATAAAATCCTCTGAAGGCAAAGACAGTGGGTCATACTCCTGTCAGACTGCTGATGACAAACTGGAGTTCAAAGTTCAGGTCAAAGGTTAGTCCATTTAAGAAATGTATCAGTATTCATATTTACAGTACAGATATATTTCTGCAGATGCCTAATTTATTACTGTGCCTCAATTTTGTGTTTCCATTTAGATGCACCTTTGAAGTTTGTGGTGCCTTTGAAGTCTGTTACCATTGAGTTGGGCGGCACACTTAGCCTGATGTGTGAACTCAACCAAGCCTCAGGGGACGTTGTTTGGCGCCGGGATGGTCATGAGGTTAGACCTGGCGGCAGGTTCTCTGTCAGCACAGAGGGTGCTAAGCGCTTCCTCACTGTGAAGGAAATGACAAAGGAAGATGAGGGAGAATACTGTTGTGAATGCAAAAATGACAAAACCTCTGCTAAAGTCAACTCAAAAGGTAACTTAATTGTCCACATTTGGAATTCATGACAGGGGCCAAACATGTACAGTGTTATCTTTTTGTATCAGTCTAGTTTATTTGATAATTCTTTACTTTCAGCACCCAGACTCGTGAGACTGACAGCCAAGCTGAACAATGTGGTTGCAGTGGAGGGAAAAGATGCCATTTTTAAGTGCACTGTCACCCCAGCAGACGCCAAAGTTAATTGGTTCCGCAACAACATACCCATCACTGCTGGACCTAAGTATAAAATCGAGCATGGTGGCAACAGCCACTCGCTCACCATCACCTCTGTCACCCAGGAGGATGCTGGGGAGATCAGCATCGACGCAGAAGGCAAAGGCTGCAGTGCCACTCTGCAAGTGCAACGTAAGAACATGCCTGTTTGTCTTTTTTTTTAAAGTGAAAAAATGTTTCTGTCAACAGCTGTCATAGTTCATCATTCTCTTCATCATCCTTTGTGCCTCCATTAGAGATACCTGTGACATTTAAGAAGAAGCTGGAAAACCTGACAGTGGAGGAGCAGACCGAAGTGAAGTTTGAGGTGGAGCTCAGTAAACCATCAGCTGAAGTCAAGTGGATGAAAAACAGTGTTGTGCTCCAGCCTACAAAAAACATGGAAATCCGGGTTGACGGAGCCAAGCAGACTCTGGTTTTCAAGAGTGTGACCTATGCTGACCGCGGCTTCTACTCCTGTGAAACTTTGGATGACAAGACCCAGGCCAAGCTCACTGTGGAGAGTAAGGCTGATCACTGTTTGCAAGTTTTTATTATAATATTCAAGCACATACCTTAGCTGTAAAAAGAGAATTTGATTCTCCAATAACGTGAACCTGTATCAATCCGCAGTTGTATGCATGAGCTTGGACAGCTATCATTCACTCATACATACACACTAACACACTCAAATGTGTCCTCCTCCCTTCAGTGAGGAAAATCCAGGTAGTCAAGGGCCTGACGGAGACCAAGGCTCATGAGACAGAGACTGTAACTCTTGAGGTAGAACTCAGCCAGGCCGATGTCGAAGGCTCCTGGACGAGGGACGGAGCCAGAATAAAGACAGGGCCGAACTGCCGTGTCACAGCTCTTGGAAAGAAGCATGCTCTTACTCTGTCCCAACTCAAGATGGAGGATGCAGGAACAATTGCCTTCCAAGCAGAGGGTGTCCATACCTCCGCCAAACTAATTGTCACAGGTATGATTTTTGTTCAGCAATTATCAGTTAAAGGGACGTTTTTAGTTACTGGGTTGTTGTGGAACTTTTAGACCAATGGGTGTTGTTTTTGCAGAACCCCCTGCTATGATCTCAAATCCCATAATGGATATCAGCGTCCCTGAGAAAGAAAAGGTCACTTTTGAGTGTGAAGTGTCCAGAAGCAATGCGGACGTTAAGTGGTTTAAGGTGAGATATTATAATTAGTGTCAGAGTGTACTAATTCTGCAGTGTGATAGAATAGGAGTACTTGCCTGAATGTGCATAGGAAAAGGCGAACAGGACATGTGTCAGCTCTCAAAGATGGTTACTCTGCAGGATGACAAGGAACTGAAACCAGGGAAGAACCTTGGCATCCACTCCCTTGGACGAAAACGCTCTCTGCTCATCCACAAATGTACTCCTGAAGATCAAGGCACTTACATCTGTCGCACTTCTGATGATAACACCTCAGCTAAGCTCACTGTTCACGGTAATTCTGAACTGTTTTTCATGCTATGTAGGAGACATTCTGTCAGATATCAGCAATTTTGGTACAAATTACCTTTGTCAAGTATTTCATGTACAATATTTACAATGGAAACCTCATAAAGGAGACTTAAGAATATTTTCCCTACAGCCAGAGATATTAAGATTGTTAAGAAGCTGGAGGATGTGGAGGTGATGGAGAAAGAAAGTGCTGCATTTGTCTGCGAAATCTCACATGATGAGGTGGACTACCAGTGGTACAGAGGAAGTACCAAACTCAAAGTTGGTGACAACATCAAAATGAGGCAAGAGGGTGAGGCCACAAAAAAATTAATAAATCGGTTTGATGCAGATGCATTCATATAATAATATAGATCACATTAGTCAAGCTTTATCAGTATTGACTTTATAATAATAATAACTTCTGTGCTCTTTGTCTGAACCCAGGCAGAACATATGTGCTAATGTTCAAGACTGTTACCCCGGAAGATATGGGTGAGATTAAATTCACAGCCGAGAAGGCCTCTTCAACTGCAAAGCTGAAAGTGAAAGGTAAATTAGTTCAACCTATTCAGCATAGCTTTATATCATATTGCATCATACAAATCATTGCCAATACACCAATGTGTGATATAGCAACACGTTTTATTTTTGAGATAACAATAATGAAAACACAGTGTGTTGAGATTACTTAGCAACTCATTTATTATTCTGTGGATTAATCGATCATCGGGACAATGTTCAAATGCAGGCTGCAAATGGATTATCTGTATTTGTCACAGCTGAAGTAGTTAGGAAATTGACTTGGTTATGCACAACGGAACAATTGTTTTAAACTTGTAATCAAATGAGGACCAGTTGTGCTTTTCATAACTGATTATTAGGCTGTTCAATAGGTTGATTGTGTTTGTGTGCAGCCTGATAATCCAAATCCTGCTTCAATTGTGTTTCAAATTAACAGACTTCAAACTTCAAACTTAAACTAGACTGGTGACACAGATGTCTGCGGTCACACATCAAAGTCAAAGATTTTTTTTCTATTTTTTTTTCTTTTTTTTTTTTTTTACTAAAAAGGTTAATGCAACAATCTGACAAATTTTCAGGTAGTTGACGTGGAAAATCTAGTTGCAGCTTGCATTTACATTGTGGCTGGTTTAGGCATCTGAAGCTCATTGAGACCTGATGGCAAAAGGAACACAACTCTTTTGGAGTTTTTCTGTCTCCAGCTGTGTCTTTGCATTAGTCTATGTTTGGAATTGTTTTCCTGGGATTTCGTTATCGCTTCCTTACTTGACTGAATGTTGTTAAGTCCCTGTGTATTGGTGTCCACGGAAAACACATCATAAATCAAGTAGTTTTGGTAATTGGGTTTATCTGAGACTTTGCTACAGTTTGCTTGTTGTTTGTGTCTTCTTTTAGACAGAAATCAACTTAATTGGATGAAAAAGGCTTAGGATTATATTGTCAAGAGTGAGATAAGCTTGCTCTCTCTGCTTGCTCAATGAGTATGTATTTGATCATTCGTCGTGAAGTTCCAGAAGTCGTTCAAGCAGTGACATTGCCATTGGAAAATTCAGTCACAACTCCTACAAAAGCACTGCAGCACTTAAGAACCTCAACCTTGTTAGATATTGGTATTGAACAGTTTTCTTTGACAAGCCAGAGGGAGCCATTGATGTATGGGCCCTGTTTTTGTGTTCCAATCTGTGATTCAGGCCTGAATCATTCTGTGTGAGGGCTGCATTGTAAGACATCATGTCCCATGCATGAAAAAGACACAGTCTCTTGCATAGGTGAAGGTTTTGTGCACATTTTGAAGAGACGCTTCCTCCACTGAGTGACTGTGAACTGCATTGGTGTCCAGCAATCACTTAAGCTTTGTGATTAGGGTTAGGATAGGTTTTTCCTAAATGTTGTTCTATTTGAAAATTTAGCATGGTGAAGCTGTGTTGCAACATAAGAGGAGGAGCTTAGAGTTCACTGTGCTACATTATTTGTGGGGCGGATTCCCACCTGGTGATGAAAGGGTCATAAAATGTCCCATTTTGAGGAGTTTTGTCCTACCCTGTGCATTTCTGCCCCCTTTGATGGTTGTGCTGAGTCTCTTTTGGTTTTGTATATATAGTTATATGTATCTAAGTATGATGTGCTTCTTCACAAATGGCAATCGTTGGTTGATTTCTGACCTGTGGTTGACTTCGACTTAGGTTTTCTGTCCTGGGGTCTTTGATGTTTGGATGGTAATTGGTTATTGATTTAAAATAATAGGATTTCCTCTAGAAGTATGAGGCTAATGAATCAAGCAAAAAATGCAAAATTTCAATAGTGTAATCGGTAAGGACAATGGCAGAGGCACTCACTCCTTGCGTATAATTGTCTTCTCTGGCACACTAAATAACATACAGTAACACCTCACCATAGCTTGCATCATCCCACATATTCAAAAGTTAATATTTTTTTAAACTATTTATTACACAATGGTATTATTATTATCATTATTATTATTATTATCATTGTTGCATTTCCATTTGAATTACTACTGTTATTGTTACTGTTATTATTGTCATTTTAATGTAGGTACATTGTATATTTCTCTTCTATGTCACTGCTCTTGCTGTATTAACCACACAGCAACTTATGAAATATATTTGCAACAAAAATAATCACAGCTAAGAAAACAGTCACATTTACCTTCATATAGTTATTCCAACTTGATGCAATGTGTCATTGCAACATGCCAGCTATTTGCTTTAGCTTCAGTTTTTTAGGCCTATTTATTATGGCTTTAGCATCATGTAATTCTGAATTTTGTGTATACTATAAAGAAAGTAGGCAAGGGCTTCGGCAGAGTCTTGGCATTAATAGCTTTCAATGTTCCTTTGTGGCATATGATGGTTTTTGCATTGATAAGTTGTTATTGTTGCTATAGAACTACCTGTCAAGTTTGTGAAGAGACTGAGAGATAAGATAGCCATGTATAAGCATCGTGGTCATCTTGAGTGCCAAGTGTCACGTGCCAGCGCGAAGGTGAAGTGGTACAAGAACAAGACGGAGATCAAGCCCGGCAAGAAGTATGACATCAGAAGCGAAGATGTGTACCGAAAACTCACCATCAATGATGTGGGCTCAGGAGACGAAGACACATACACCTGTGACGCCGCTGATGACAAGACATCCTGTAAACTTCTTGTGGAAGGTAACAAGGTGGAAGATGACAAAGCTCTTTTGATAACATGGAATCAGGTTTATCTACATTTAGATGGTGAATTGTAGGGCATCTCTGATTGTTTACATTCACAACCTCTTAAACGGTCTGCAGAAAAACTACATGCCATCAGACTACTAGTCAATGAGGTAAAGCATGGTAAAGCAAAGGTGTAAAGCATGTGGTAAAGGGAAGTATGTGAACTCCATGCTGATGTGTTGTTTCCTGCTGATTTTGTAACAAATGCCAGACAAATTCCATAAAGAAAATACTATTTTTAATTATACTAATAACAAGTAACTCAACAAAAGTCACCAAATTGCACATGGCTCAATGATGATACAAAATCAGTCAAATAAATAACTCCAGAGGATTCACATACTTCACTGTGGTATCTGCACTATATGTACATGTGTTAAATTTGTCTGTACCTAGTTATTTGTGGGAGGGTTTTTGTATTTTAATTTTTATTTTATTTTTTACTTAAGTCAGAAAAGGAAGTTCTGTGACATTACTAACAAGGGGTTATTTTAGTGGTTAGAAATAATGTCAGTTAAATAAAATTTTAATAATCCTAATTTAACATCAGCACAACATGATGTTAAATAAAATTACATCTTTAACTGCGTCTTTAAACCAAACCACTCTCTTTTCATGGCCCCTGCAGAGCAGTCCATCAGTATTGTGCGGGAGCTGAGTGCAGTAGAAGTAACAGAGCCATTTGCTGCCGTCTTTGAAATTGAAATCAGTATGGAACTGGTGAAGCCTCCTACATGGACACTGAATGGAGTTGCTCTGAAGGAGAGTGCTGATGTTGAGATGGAGAAAGAGGGCACCATGCACCGCCTCACCTTCAAAAAGACCAAAGCATCCATGACAGGACCTGTGCAATTTACTGCTGGCAAGAGCAAATCTGTGGCCCAACTCACAGTCAAAGGTAAAATGTGACGTCAGTACAAACTAAATATGTACAGTATTTGGCTACTATTTTATATGCTGCAAAAAAGCTCTAGGTTATGCTAAATGTCAAATCTATTTACATACTGTTGTTTCTCCATTTAGAGCGTCCTCTTGAGGTTGTAGAGCCCATCAAAGATGTGAAGGCAAAGGAGAAAGGCTCAGCTATACTCAGCTGCAAATTCTCTGCCTCACCCAAAGAGGTTAGTTGGTTTAAAGGTCAAGTGCCTCTGGCAGCATCAGACAAATATAGCATTAAGCAAGATGCTTCACGGGCTCAGCTCACCATTCAGAAGTTGACCGGAGAAGATAGTGGAGAGTACCGCTGTCAGTCTGGAGCTGCTGAGACCAAAGGAACACTTACTGTTGAAGGTACAGTTTGTGGCCAGTCATTTGCTAAGTTACAAAATCATTCTGGAGCGAAAGCTAATTCATAGTATCCACCAATTGATTTTAAGTGCACTTAAACTAAAATCATTGTCTTGTCTCTCCTGTCCAGAGCGTGAAATTAAAATCACCAAGCACTTGGCAGATACAGAGGTTGATGAAGACAGTGATGCAGTGCTCACCTGTGAGATAAACTATGCAGATGAGGAAGTACAGTGGCTGCTGAATGACAAGGTGCTATTTACCAATGAAGTCAACACCATCAGTCATGAAGGAAAGGTTCACAAACTGACACTTAAGAACCTGGCACCTCAGGATGGGGGCACTATCACCTTTAAAGTCCGTAAGGTGAAAGAGTCTGTCACTCTAAAGGTTAAAGGTAAGACCTGTGATCATGGCTTAATTAAGTTGAGTGAGGAGGTGAGAACATGGCATATTCCTCAATCATGCATAACTTTTTCTTTTACCCTCCAGAGAAGCGTGCAGTGTTCCTGAAGTCTCTAGATGATGTTGTTGGAGAGGAAAAAGGCATGATAACTCTGACATGTGAGGCCTCAAAGCCCCGGGTTTCCCCAACATGGAAAAAAGAAGGTAAAGTCCTGAAGTCTGGATCAAAGTATGAACTTCTTCACACGGGCAAGTCCTTGGGATTGATCATCAAGGATGTCACCAAGGAAGATGCTGGAGAGTACAGCTGTGATCTGGGAACAGAGGTTTCTAAGTCAAAGGTCACTGTAAGAGGTTGGTATTGCTAATATATAGGCAGTATATGTATTTTAAGCATATTTTTAACATATATGTTAGATGAAAGTGTCTCAAAGTCCTCATAATATTTACAATGCACCTTATGCTCTCTGTCCTGCATTTAGAAATTGGCATTGGAATTACCAAATGGCTCAAGTCAGCTGAGGTGAATGAGGGAGAGACATGTAGTTTTGAGTGCATTTTGTCTCGGGAGAGCACAGATGAGTGCTTCTGGACTCTCAATGGCCAGACCATTACAAATGGAGGACGTTTCAAGATCTCTAGTAAAGGACGCAAATACACACTGACCATCAACGATGTCACTCCTGATGATGCTGGAGAAGTGGTCTTCAATATTAAAGACCTGAGCTCCAAAACAACATTAGCAGTTGAGGGTAAGTTAATTGCTGTTTTAAGAGACTTAGACAGACCTGTGACATTGAATCAGTTCAATTGTTGAAATGATGAAAATGAACGCTGACAAAGATAAAACAGGTTATCATGATTTGTTGCAGGCAAAGGTTCATCTGTGTTGAAGGGACTACAGAATGTTAGCGCTGAACCAGGGGAAGATGCAGTGTTCATTTGTGAGGTAACACAGGCTAACTCCACTGTGAAGTGGGCCAAGGAAGGCAAGTCCATCAAGAAGAGCCAGAAGTATGACGTCAGCCAAGACGGTAAGGTGATGAAGCTGACCATTCGTAGCATCTCTGCTCAGGACTCTGGAGAGTACAGTTGTGAGGTTGTTGGAGGAGCAACCACCAAGGCCAAACTGGAAATCAAAGGTAAGACTGAATTGACTTTTCTTAGTTATCTACTCTCATCTTAGGTTGGTGACGATCTTTGACTGTAAGGCAACTTTAAAAGATGTGCATATGACAGCATCTGCTCTAGAGAGATTTTGCTGTAGGAACGAATAACTACGATATCTGTAAAAATAGAATCAGTTTAAATGTAACCTTACTACTAATTTTAAGTTATGTCTAAAAGAATAACATAGTTATTCACTTTTTCACAGAGCCAGTTCATAAATTCACCAGAGAGCTTAAGGACAACCAAGCAGAGGAGAAGGGCTCCGTGACTTTGCAGTGTCAAACCGCACAAACCCCATCCAAGGTGATGTGGTTTAAAGGTAGTACAGAGCTCAAAGCCGGAGGCCGATATGAGATGTCCCAGAAGGACGGGGTCTTAACTCTCACCATCAAACACCTGGAGGACAAAGACAGTGACGTCTACACCTGTGATGTGGGTACTGCCAAGAGCATGGCAAAGGTGACTGTCAAAGGTAAGAACTTTAAGTACTTTACAAGCTTTTAGCTTTACCACTATAAATTTGACCTGGACGAACGTTTTTTCTGTTGCTGATTTTGTGCATGTTATTGAAAGAGTTAGTTGTTGCGTTGAAGTGGCTTCCAACCTTTTCATCTTGGTTTCTGCAAGAAAATTTGGTAGTGTCCTTCCTCTGTAGTAAATGTGTAGTGCAATCTTGTGTATAATGCAAGGTCTTTTGTAACACTTACTGTAAGTCCAACATAGCATGCTATTTTACATAAAGTTAGTATACAGTTTGTCTTGAGCCCACACATTCATCTAGTATAAGTACTCGCCCTGCATGATGTGTCTTTCAATACTACATTCATTCATTTCCTTCTTTCTTTCTTTCATTCTTTATTTATTTATTTATTTATTTATGATGCTTCTGTTTGAGTTTGGTTATGACATTACACCACATTGAATGGTACTTTGCTTTAGCCTGTGGTTTGTCTGTGCTTTAAGTGACAGCTCTTTTGGTCAGTTTATTTCTCCCAGATCAGTCTGTGCTTTTAGTGGAAAAACTCAGGATGTTGTTTTGATAGGGGATCTGCTATGTTTCTGTGTCACGTAAGCCCTTATATAATACATTTAAACTGGTGATTAGATCAAACCTCTCTCTGGCCTAGCCCCCTCAACCATATATCCAGGTGCTAGAAGGGGGTTACCACCCTCTTTCCATTAAAAGAGCAAACTCATAGGGACTCAGACCTTGTTCAGATATAGTGGATTGTGTCAGAGCATCAAACAGTGAATCCTATCTTCTCTTCTTTAAACAGTGTGTCACTGCATCAGTGACGTTGATGCTTGCTTAGACCTTACGTTGACAGACACGCAACCTGTCCTATTTTTGACTTGATGCATTTGGAAATCTTGATAGGGAGCCCCCAGTAAAAGCTGCTGGTATTGTGATGTCTTACACCAGGTTGCTGCCTATGACAGCCTAGATGGATGATGGATCATGTCTGAACAGTATGACAGGCTTGACACTCGTTATACCTGAACAAGATATCAGGCACAAGATATCATTGTGGTTTCCTGGAGTTAGAAAGCATACAGCCCTCATGTTTGTCTTTTGTATTTGCATTGTGCATGTTTTTCAAATGGACAGCAAATGTTTTGTAAATCCACTACTTATGAACAGCATCCATCAGCAACTGTGTAAATGTACCAAGAAGACTCATTCTCAATGCACTGTTTTGCTTTGAAAGCACTGCTCCATGCTTGAATAATTGATTTCTAAGTTGGTAATCCCTTGTGCATTTCAAAAATGATTTCATGCTCTAGTATTGTACAAAGATGATCCATTTGCTTTTTATTTCAATGCACTGTTGAAGCTAAACCTTCATTAAAGGGATAATCTTGTTTGATTAACCCAGATGCTGGAATCATCTTCAGGTTCCAAAACATTGAGAGACTGGTGCACGTCAAATCCTCCATCGTTGCTCATCATCATTTCCACCACAACCTCGATATTAAACGCCCTGTGTAATATAATCAAGTCATTGTTCATTTTCTTTTAGCCCTGCCTGCCAGTTTTAAAGAGAAGCTGAAGAACGAGAGTAAAATGGAAGGGGAGAGTCTGACACTTTGCTGTGAGTTATCAAAGCCTGATGCTGAAGTTCAGTGGAAGAAAGGCTCAGAAATTCTCAAAGCCGGTGAGAAGTATGGGATGAAACAGAAAGAGGCGTCTTTTGAGCTTCAAATAAAAAATTTGAAGGTCGAAGATAGTGGAGAGTATTCCTGCGAGTGTGGGGACCAGAAGACATGTGCAACTATCAAAGTCAATGGTATGAATTTATGGTTTGAGTCTTTTCTACTGTAATAGAGCAGAGAGTAAACAGTAATAGTATTGACTGGTAGAATAAAAAAAGTCAAAGGAAGATAGTTGTCATTTTAGATCACAGTCATACTAAATAGGTTATACTATATTACCATATAATTTGTGTGCCACATGGAGTAAAGATAAAGTAGAGACCAAACCACTGCTGTCACCTCATATTAAGAAGTAATCAAACATTGGTTGCACAGCATTACCAGTGACCTTCAAGCAGAAGCTGGAGAGCCAGGAGGCCGAAGAGGGAGGCAGTGTTACTCTGCACTGTGAGCTCTCTAAACCTGGGGTCCCTGTGGAGTGGAAGAAGGGAACTCATGTGCTGCAGTCTGGAGAGAAGTACCAGATGAAGCAGAAAGCCTCTGTGAACGAACTCCTGATCAGCAAAGTGGTGCCAGAAGACAGTGGGGAATACAGCTGTGTGTGTGGAGACCAGAAGACCACATCCAGTCTCAAGATCAAGGGTAGGGGGAAGTTTTTAAAAGTGTGGGTCATTGGATTAACAAGTGTTTAAAATGTAATGTAATGGTTTGTGATGTAATTGTCTGCACACTGGAAACCTTTGTTGTTTTGGACCTGTTTGTTCTGGAGCCTTTTCCAGATTTCATGTGTTGTAAAATGTAGTCAGTGCATTTGACTGTCAGTGTGGACTGCCTTGAAAATGTCTGTGAATATCAAGTCAGTACAGTCATTGTTGGGTCTGTCAGTTTGTTGGGGTTTGTTACAGTATTTTCTGTCTGTCATTGTAACATTTGTTGTCATTGAAATGATCATGTTATGGATTATTCATTGATCTGATATAATTGTATTTCATGCTTGATATTTTTCTGGTTTCTTTTTCTGTTAAGTGGGTTATTTTATATTTGATTGTTTACCATTGGTTTCTAACCAACTATGATTCCCCAGCCCAACCAGTGACCTTCAAACAGAAGCTAGAGAGCCAGGAGGCTGAAGAGGGAGGCAGTGTTACTCTGCACTGTGAGCTCTCTAAACCTGGGGTCCCTGTGGAGTGGAAGAAGGGAACACAGGTGCTGCAGTCTGGAGAGAAGTACCAGATGAAGCAGAAAGCCTCTGTGAACGAACTCCTGATCAGCAAAGTGGTGCCAGAAGACAGTGGAGAATACAGCTGTGAGTGTGGAGACCAGAAGACCACATCCAGTCTCAAGATCAAGGGTAGGAGGAAGATTTTAAAAG
>OMLF01027519.1:8970-20002 GCA_900302615.1 Holocentrus rufus
GAGCTGACCCGGGCGCTCTAGTGGTTGTTGCCCCGGACGAATAGACGTTCCCCAGAAAGAGAGAGTCCTGCCATTTGCAGAACTCGCTTAGAAACGGGGGAGAGTTTTGTTTTCCAGAATGCCAGACTGTTCATGTTTGCAAATGTCAACATTTGTAGAAGCCGTTGTTCGGCTCCAGCAGACTGAGGGCCCCCGGAGGGATTAGAGGAGGCTCTGTTTACCTGCTCTGAGGAATGCTGCCCTGCTCGGACGCTTTTGTATCTGTCAGGGACCCAAGGTCACCGTGCCGGGAGAGACGGGCCGCTTTGTCCCTCCCAAGTTTCCACCTCACAATATCAACAACACAACACAATGTGGGCGACCTGGGAGAAGGAAATGGAATTCCTGTTCATGTTGCAACAGTGTTCAGAAAGCAGGTTCAGTGGTCCTCCCCACCTTTGATAGATCTCAGTTAAAGATGGCTTTTATTGTTTTTCTTATTTAATTACTGGAATATCTCACTATTTGCTTTGCATTTCCCTTTCCACTTCTGATAATCAAGTTATTTAATATCACAGAATCTAATTTCAATCCCAACTCTGACAACCAGAGTAAAGAGCCCCTATTTGAAGTCATGATTAGGCCCTTTAATCTCAAAGGAACTCCACATTTATCAGTTTATTTGAATGTAGGCGTCTTGGTGAGCTAGTAGTTGACTCATAACACAGCAGCTTCTGTCTCTTTCTTGCTGTGGTTTTTCTGAGTTTTCATACCAAGTCGCACAACACTCACCTGTCAAATAATTACCACAGCTTTTCCGGCGAGAATCAAACGGCGCTACCACTTGTTAACCACAGGGTGTCGCACTTCTACAACTTAACATGCAGCCTGCCACCAAGAACATAAGTGATGCTGTAAGAAATTGTAGAAGGGGATTATACAAATACCACAACAAACCTCTATGGGAATATTGTAGTGATATCATAGGAGAGAAAAAAAATACCATAGAACATGATATGGTCACTATAATCCCACTTTTTTATTACCTCATACAAGTCCCTTTAGGAATATTATAGGAGCACTTTGATATAATTTCGTCGAAAGAACTGGATTTGGTTTTATGGTCCACACTATATGAAAACAGCTTCCACGAATCTGTGGATCAGTGTGGCCAACAGCAAATTTATTTTCCAAAATATAAACCTAGTTGCTAGAGACTCGGTCCCAAACTTCTCGCCTATTTCCCCTCACAGTGATGAGAGACTCATCATCACTTTTGATGGAGTAATCTGACCTCTCCAGCAGACCAAGCCGCCGCCGTGAAGCCGATTTAGGGCCAGCAAACACACTTCTGTTTAATTTGTCTGCAAGTTTTTCAGAAGTTATTTGCGGAGGGCAAACCTCGTTAAATTTGACATGGGCTCTCAACATTTCGCAAGCACGCAAAAGGTAGTTCAAAGCGCAATATTCTCCATTTTGGTGGGGTTAAAACCTCCGAGCATGGCTCGAAATTTACTAGTTAGCTCATTAGGCATAAATCAATGAATTAATGATTTGCAGTCATTTCTAACCGGAGATAAATGCTCTATTCGTTAAAAAAGATGATTGGCAGACTGATGTAAAATATCATTATAGGACTAAGTGGTTTATTTATTCAGTGGTGGTTGATTTGCCCAAATACTTTCCCACAACTGGTTTATTAAGAAATTGATTTGGCCAGAAAACGCTTTATATTGTCGTTCAAATGTTCCTCTTTGAAAGTTTAGGCTACCTGTGGAGCTAATTGAGACACAGACATGTAACAACTGCAGGTTTGAATATTTTCTTTATCTCATTTTGTAATAAACATATAAATAATAAACTCTAGACATTTTTGACACATCGCCCTGTTATGAAAGTTAACTGGTATGGTCTGGCTATATATACTATCCAAACTGTGCATCTGCCGCATGTCATTTCTATAAAACTATTTCCCTATTACAAAATATGAAAAGAAAAATACATTTTAGTAAATTTACAGGAGTTACTTATTAATTTATTCAACAAAACGGTTTCTGTACTACTTTTACTGTTACTGAATTGTCAGAATGTGCATTTTATATTTTCTCAGAGGAAAACACATAGAAAAGAGAAACACAACAAAAAGCAGAGAATGCAGACATGAGGCAGAATATCTGTCCCACTCTGACAACTTAAACGAACAGTTTCCAAAATAATAAAATTCTTAATAAACCAAGCAGTACAAGATTTCCAATACTTTCCCAACTACTGTATTTAAATTAAAATATATTCTCATATCTTACACTATTTCAAATAACGAAATGTGATTCGGTAGCGATCTGTCAAAATCTAATTTACAATTCTGTGTATAAAAATATAATTTATGGACCCCACGAAGTTTGTTCTCCCCAAAATATAACAGTCAGTTGCACATATATGCACATATGAACATTACAACCTGTCAAGAAAGTTAGCTCCTTTCTACATGGTCTTCTTTCTCTTTGCGCCTCTTTTTTTTCTTTTCTTTTTTTTTTTTTTTTTAAACTTGAGATATACAAAAATAGATTATGCACAATTTGCTGGTCACACCATTTCAGAATCCATTTGTGTGACACCAGCGAGTTCGCATGAGAATAAATTATTCAAAGAGAAACTTTTTAAGGCTCCATTCATTCTTTGAAAGGGGACACATCATGGAAAAGTCACTGAAATAAATATCCCAACTCCGCTGGGGCCTTTGTCTTTTCTTTTTTTTTATTTTATTATTATTATTTTATTTTTATTCTACTGAATTGTTCATTTGTCCTACATTTAGTCTTATTCTGCTCCTGTTGTTGAGGTTTCAACTTGGGTATATTGACATCCCAAGTGGATGAATCGAGTGTGTGTCCAAGAGCCATGTTCCTAACTGGTATAGGATCTTGGAGTACCAGTGCACCCCGTCTTTCTGTGCAGCAGCGTGAGGCTCGGAATGGAAAAGCAACGATGACACCCAGTGGGCGAGCCTGACAGGTGCCAGGGCCCAGTGCGCCAGGTCGTGGTCTTCAATCACTGCGTAACAGGACGCAAGGACTTGGTCCACCACGATGGTCCCCTGGACGGTCACCGGCGCAAAGGAGCCCTCGTACTCTTCTGTGTAAATCCGTTTAACGGTGACAGGCTGGAGCCGGTTGTGTGCGTCATCAAAGACAAACACTTTCTGGCCGGGCTGGACTTGGCTCGCGAACACCGCGGTCATCTCATCCGTGGAGTTGGTGCTCACGAAGAGGAGGTGCGCGGCGGTCAGGGTGATTTTCTGCTCGGTGTCGGTTTCGATCACGTAGAAGAGCCGCCTGGCTGCCGATTCTTGGTCTAGGAACA
The DNA here is from genome assembly GCA_900302615.1 of Holocentrus rufus. Taxonomy (NCBI): domain Eukaryota; kingdom Metazoa; phylum Chordata; class Actinopteri; order Holocentriformes; family Holocentridae; genus Holocentrus; species Holocentrus rufus. Next base: position 12,310 of record OMLF01027519.1, read on the forward strand.
TGATGAAGTCGGTAAAACTCGGGTTTCCCTCCTCATCTGCAGCCAGGACTCTGTCGCCAACTCTGAGGTCTTTGACCGCCTTCTTGCTTCCGTTCTGGAGGGTGACGGTCGAGGAGCCTGGGAAGCAGCCACCTGATTTTGCTGCCACTGAGTTTTCTGTTGAAATAAAAGATTACGTTGTCATTAGTTGAGTGAAAAGATACACGCTTGACCAAAAAAAAAAAAAGTTCTTCACAACACATTTTGGTGGTGTAAAGAACCCCTGAAGATTTATGAAATGTCCCGAAAATGAAAATGAAATTAAAATAATTTTTATTTTTTTACGATTTGGGATATTTCTTTCTTTTCAAATTTAGACTAATCATATGGTTCTTTGAGTCATTGCAGTTCTATATGGAACCGCTATCCTAATCAAAGAACCATTGAAAACCCCTCCTTTTTGCTGGTATTTGTATTTTTCTGCCGCCACATCATGGTGGGCCATATGCATTTTGCATAATGATGCCTGCTGGCTCCTCCATGCCAAATGCGTATTGGCTTGGCCCACGTTGTCTGAGACGAGAAAAGTGAATGCCTTGGCTCATCTATTCTTAATTAAAAAACCCAATAAAGAGCAGGCATTGTTATTCTAAATCAGCTTGTGGATCGAGCTACTCTTGGTAAAGAACACTTACGCCTTTCCCAGCTACTCTTCCCATATTTACTCAGGTGCAGAAACCTCTATGTGACAATTCACACAAATAGGCGACTCACAACTACTATTTACCCAGTGGAGCCACTTTTCCAAGCCTCTCGAGTTGTAGATTTGAATTTAAATGAGGGCCCAGACTCTTAAATGCTTTCTCTTGTGCAACATCAATGTCCCTCTTTCTACCACCTCTTCCTGCTTTGTTGTCAGTCTTGATGACAATAATTTTGGCCTTGGTGGAGCTCTTCACATACCAGTCTCTAGGATCACACTGTCCAGCACAGAGAAAGGGGGTTTTCCTCCTCAGAATCTGGGCTTTTAATCTTCTTTTAAGATTCCCGAGCATGAAATAAGGTGACAATTGAAAACCAGATTTACCCCAAGCAATTCAACATTGTTCAGCCAAATCCTTTTGGTAAAGTCGCATGACCCCTAATGACACGTAGGCCTGGCCTATACTGTGATCTCAAAAAGTGTGTGTTGAATTATAAATAAGGGATTTATCAATAAACTCGGAGTTAAGAAAAAAAAACTGCCATGGTTTTCATTCAGTTGTTAAGAAATCATTTCCAAGCCCAATTGGTGTCGTATAGCCTAATTAAGGCCTGTGGGCTAGATTTTTTTTAGCCTGTTATAATAAGCTACGTTGATGGTTGTCTTAAAATTAAAGAGTAGAATGAATGATAAATTCAGATCTAATAGTCCATTTCTTTCATTTCTTGTGGATATAGGATGCAATCTCAAAAAAATTTAGCGCGTTTTAAAGTACTCTTATCATAATTTGCATACGCTTATTTTTGGTGTTTCGGTGTGCAAAATCCAGGGTACAAAATGATTTGTTTTTCTAGGTCACACCGAGGAGCCTTGTTAGATTATGGTCGTGGTTCCCACCAGGAGACAGTGTGGGGCGATGTAAGATCAGGAAATAAGCTGCATGGGAAATGCTCATAACACCACAGGGTGGAACAAGTCCATACATCACTGATGCAAATATATATATAATACATGTTACAAAATTTGGCCAAAAAATCAGTTATTGTAAAACTCATGGTCTCTGACGCTCTGTTTGATATCATTGGTTAAATACTGTGAATTTATCAAGAGTCATTATTACTGGATTCATGGCCAGGATGAGTAAGCTGACCAAAATTTCCAAGAATCTCCGGATTCGTTAATTTAATGAAATTACCGGAATAAGATCTTTAATCCAAGCTACATTTTTTTTTTCTTTTTCACCCTCAGTTTTCCCCCACAGCTTTGGCTCCTTCCAGCTGAATGCTCACCAGGCTTTTGACAGTTGGGTTCATCATCTAACTGGTGGCCGAATTTCCCTAACCACTCACGAAAACCTACCTGGCTTTTGGAAACTGGAAACCCTCTTTTCCCCTTCATTAGCTTAATTTCCTTCTATTGGATTGAGTAGTGTCTGGTTCATATGACAGGGATTATGTTACACCTATAATCTTGGACATTTTCCCGGTAGTTTAAAACAGAAGAAACCATGATTTCTGTATCAAACTTTTTTTTCCCCCGGAGATAAAGGAGGCCTGCCGCTTTTGTGTGGTGCATGCGCGGTTTGAGCCTGTTATAAGCGCATATCAGAGGAAATGCGCCTCCAAAGGCTATTCTGTATTATACTGAGTTGATAATTGGCCAAATGATTTTTTTTCATATGGGAATTATCACAAATTTCCTCTGTGGACAATAAAGTCGCTCTTCTCTTGTCTTATAGCCATACCTGCTTTGACAGAGCAGTGGATGTGGGCTTTAGATTCATAATAGACCCAGTCAAATCCGGCTTCCACTGCCAGCCTGGACAGGGTGCCGTATTTGCTCTTGTCTCTGTCCGAGGTGGTGATGTCCACGGCCCTGCCCTCATAGTGCAGCGACTCCTCGAAGTGGTGTCCGTCCTCATCCCAACCTTCAGTGACCCGCAGCTTCACCCCGGGCCACTGGTTCATGACTGAGATGGCCAGCGAGTTCAGCTTGTCCTTACATCTCTGCAGGCGGGACAGATGGATCAGTTAGTCACATAAATCTTCATATTTAGCCTACAGATAATGATCTTTGCCAAGGGCGTCAGTTCACAAAGCAGTGAGGTATAACAAAGCCCCAACATATAGTATCATTTGCCACCAAAGCCTCCAGATCCGCTTATATCAAGATATTATTTGATCAAAGTCATAATTAGTAGGCTACATCTACAGGTCATCAAACGCGCACAATTCAGTAATATTGGTGCTGAATGCTTCACAGATGGGACTTTTTAGATATGGCTTCTCAATATGTTTCTGACAGCTTTGAATGATAGCTACCAGATGAAATTTGGACTCACTGAGGCCAAGGTATGGCACTTGCCCACACTTTGCCATGCCCAACTGGCGCCCAGCACCTTGGCTCATCCCTACAAGATGAGTTGGATCATTGGGACTGAATGGCGAGCAGCGAGTGTATGAAATGTGGACGACAAGCTCTGATCCTGAATGAGCCTGTGCGCTTGCGAGCTATTTTCTGTGAGGAGCAGCGTCAGAGGGCACATCTCGGATAAGAAAGCTGCTGATGAAATATTGATAAGGCACCGCATTCGCTTCACTGGCCTATAACATATGGATCTTTGGTCTTGGAAAGGTGCGAGCACCGTTCCCTCCCTCTCAAACCTGCTCAAAAATGTTGCATTGAACACAGCATGCATAAATTAACGCATTAATTATATATTCATGAGTTTGAATTAGCCCATAAAAAGTACGCCGTTTGTTTCTTGCGCGTTGTCTGTTTTCTTTAAATAAATAATTCATATACAGATGATATGAAGATGATCTTCAAGAGCAGTTGCTGCCAAAATATGCGGAGTTTGTCCTATAAATAAAGCGTCGCATCCCAACCTCTCTAGTGAAGATGCTTGGCCTTCTCCAAGACAACTATTCTCAACACTCAACCAATAAGTCAAATAAAACATCACAAAGAGTCTTTTCAGTCCAACCGGAGAGGGAAAGTTTCATTATTCTTCTCTGGCAAAGTCTTGGAAACGTGACATGCCTCCTTAAGTCGAGGTGTTTTGGTCGCTGACTCTGACAGACTTGTGAAATATCCAAGGATAGTAGCCTATAGACGTCTAGGGCGCATATAGAAACCCCTGTGAGTGACCCTCAGTCCCTTTCCACTTCTGTACGTGTTCAAACACATGAATGTTCACACAGACTTAAACATTCATATCATAAAAAAGAAGAAAATAACAGAGCTATCATTTGGACATCTGGTCAAAATAGCTGTTTTCGAGGACCTCACACTTGTAGAATGCGGCGAATAAAAAAAAAAGGCCCAGAAACCTCCCACATTGTGAGTGGGATTGTTGGAGTCAAGAGCCGTAAAGCTTAACCTATTTATTAATTCATTAGGTCGTGTGCCGCAAATCAAGCCAAATTCTGCTCAGCCACCGTGAAGCCCAGCAGGACGCCCTGGGCCGGCGCTTTGTGCTCAGGGTAAAGTTGTTCAACAGCCTCCCTCTTAATCTTTTCACAAATGAATTGGTTAGAGGAAACACTTATCAGCTACCTGTCAGTGCAAACAAGCCGCCAGCCCATCTCTATTCCGCCTCATTTGCGCTGTGGGCATAGATTCACCAACACTGTGTTGTACACTGCAAAAATATCCACCTAAAGAAGTCATTAAATCTAGAATTGAATCTTAGCCCTATTTTCTTGCAACGTGTGAAAAAAAATCCAGTGGGCTAACATCTTTCCACCTGATTCCAATGCAAATTAACCTGTTTCAAGATTTTGTTTTAATAGAGTAATGTCACGATACTAGTTCTTATTCTGTCTTGTTTAAGGTATAGACACTTGTTTAGAGAAAATTCGCGAAACAAACGAAACTTCATCTGGAAATAAGTGGAAATCTTTCATCTTTCCACTATAAGAAATTCCCATCTGTTTGGAGGCAAATAAGATTTTAACACTGAGTAATGAGGCTACAGTGTGGTGCTAAGACTGACATTTTTTGCAGCGCTGCCGCCAAAATGATGCTCGTATTCGAGTCAAGCACTATTACTTCGGGAAATAGTGTCTGTAAAAACGCCGTTCCTGTTAACTTTCCTCGAAATGAGCTGTATCTTAATAGTTGGGGAAGTGGATGTTGGTTTAAGCGCTCCTTCAAATCAGCCTGAGGGCATCAAGTTATATAGGCTCGAATAGACTTCATTGAATTTATTTATTTATTTATTCGTGTATTATATACATCTTAGGAAACCACAGCAGGCACGTGACTGGTATCATTAATAACAGAAAATCTCCTCTCTGCAGTGAAACACAGCTTGGAAACGAACTGGATGTTTATCGGTGAATAAATCCACAATATTCATGCGTAAAATCCCACTGGATCCGTGCGTAAAAGCCCACTGGATTCGTGCGTAAAACCGTGGAACAGCACAAGGACCGCTGGCACAGCATAAAGCCCCATGTGATAATGCTTATGGCACTCACAGTACAAACAGCGGCTACAGTTGCCCTCTTTTGCAGGTGAATGCCTGCATTTGGCGCTTTGACAATGCTCTGTATTAGAACAACAGCCCTCACATCGCCTAGTCATAATGTCTTATGCAAGTCGCCACTGTTCTGGCTTCTCTTTTAGCTGACCAAAGGTCATAAGTTCATACTGTGGCCCAGGCCCGGTGGGGTTTGCCTAAAAGCCCTTTCATGTATCCATATGCCCTGACACTTAAAGCCTGTTGTTGTGTTGTAGGTTTTCTGTTTGTGCTCAGATGCTGAATGGGAAACGAATTATGAAACAGAAGCCACGACAACTGTCTGTCCTCTGGCAAAAAGCGGGTATTTGCATGGGGATATTAGAGGGGCTCCCACCCAAATATTCTCATCTCAAAGCCTTCAAAATAGACACAACGCACCCCACTAGATTAGATTTTGTCTGTTGGACCCCTATCTTGTTGTCTGATAAGATTTGATCCAGAACTGCACAACTGTTTTAGACTGTAGGTGGGGCGATATGACTGGGGAGAGTGAAACCTGTGATCAAATTAGACATTCCCATGCCATTCTCTCACTGTAGTAACTTCAAATGAATGAAATAATTGCGAAACGAATCTATTCCCCATTTTGCCGAGGACCCCCAGCCCCTCCAAGGACCTCTGCAGGTCCCTGAACCTCACTTTGGACCTCACAGGACCGGGCGACTATCATTTCTGGATCACTCTGTTTAGTGGAGAACTTATAGGTGTATCACAGAGGAGATGAGGGGAGTGTTAAGAGGGATGCTGAAACCGCACGCACCGTGAATATTTCATCGGAGCTCGTGCCCAAAGCGCGAGGTACGGGTTGAGGGACTCCGGCGCGCGCCCGGCTTCATCACCACCACCGGCATTTTATTATTACTGAGCCAATATCACCCAAGCGCTTTTAATTATTCACCAACATCTGAGTGCTAAAAGTCATGCTAAAAAGACAGGGCATTCTGCAGCCTGGAGAGAAATCAAAGAACGTCTCCGACGTCCTGTGAGTCTCGTTTTGACTGTATGGACCGGGCTGCAATGTTTGATGTGAAACCCTTAAACTGACTAGATAGTGGTGGAATAGGCTATTAAAAAATGATGTCACTCCATGTAATCTTCCATAAGAAAAATGCATTTGTATAAGGCACAGTCAGTCCGTGCGCCTTGCTCGTATAATTGACCGAGTCCCACCCATTTATGAAGTCCTGATAGTGTTCAGAACACTCTGAAAGAAATGTCACTGTTTCCATGCACTGATGCACACCATGCGAAAGGGTAAATTACAGTAGCCTATGCGAGAAAATGTCTGAATGAGCCACACCATGCATGAATAAGCCCGGCTGTTAAGGCGCTTCGCATCCCTGCTCTCTATATTCCAGGACTGGAATAAAGACAAGGTACTTAAAACAAGGTGCTATGTGAACCTTAAATGGGCTGCAAATGCTGAATAGCTTAAATATCCTGAAATACCCCTTTGCATGCACGGTGATGTGCGCCTATAAAACAACAAATAGAGCCTCATACGGATACAAATATAGATATGAGGAGAGGGCCACATTAATATTTCAAATACACTGCCACAATCATGAAGGCCGAGTGTCCTGACTGTCCGCCTGCACATCACGTCTCCAGATGGATTTCTACATTCGCTTAAAGCCCGAAACCTTGCAAAACTCCCATGCTATGCATAAAGCGTATCTTTTTTTTTTACGCTGAAGTTTAATAGGCTCAGTGTAAAGAGTTCAGCAGCGGGTAAAACTGACTTCACTTATGGTGCGCAATCAGCCTGACAAGGAGGTTGTTGCAGTGCGCAGTGATGGTGCGTTAGGAGACGGGCAATGGGGAAAATAGGCTATTCTCTCTCTTTACCTGAGTCATGAGCCTGTCGGCACCGGTGTTCTCCTCATCCTTGAATATGATGTCTGTATTATAATTGGGAGTCAGTTCTTTAAATCGCTCGGAGTTTCTTGTGATCTTGCCTTCGTATCTGCCGCTTGCCCCGAGGGTCTTCTCCGCCACGTTGGGGATGAACTGCTTGTACGCAAGAGGTGTCAGCTTCTTCGGGTGTCTTCTCCTGCCGTAGCCCCTGCCCGGTCCACATCCCATCCCAGAGGACACCAAGGACAAGCAGACGAGACCGACCAAGACGATTCTGGTCCAGAGTAGCATTTTTTTGTCCTTTAAGATCTCAACCGAGTCGTTGCGGCTGTCTCTACCGTCTATCTCTCCCGGCTCTCGCAATGTCCTTGTCTCCTCCTCTACTTCGCCTTTGCCTGGTGTCTACCGTGGCAGGTGCGGAAATGAACGCCTCAGACAAATGATAATAACGGGGCACATCGAAGGAGGGTTAAAAAAGTAGTGAGGGGAATTAAAGCCACGGGATCTCTAGTCGAGCTGCAGCCGCTTGTGTGAGGCAACCGCTTACTGCTATGTATTATAGCACCGATCTATAGCAGGGGAGGGACTTGATTGGCTCGCCTAGACAAACCCTCCTGATGTTATCC